>JAYEAL010000677.1:0-103537 GCA_036419045.1 Scirpophaga incertulas | reverse complement strand
ATTAAACTATGTTAGACAAAAAACAACATTTTAATTAGGTAAAATAGTATTACATTATAAATTGTATTACATATTTATAATTAACTCTGTTGCCATGTCATTTATACTACTAAATATATTATATTTTTACTATGTCAAATTTCTCTTTTATACAATAATAAATTGTATTACATTATTTATCATAAATTCCCATGTCATATTAGATAAAAATTGTATTAATTTGTCATTATGTCTTATACCTAAATAATCAATTTTATTAAATTTCATTTTAATTTACTGTCAAAATATTCTTTTAAATTATAAAATGTCTTATTTAGCAAAAACGTTCTTTAAAGATTTTTCAAATTCTCTACCTTGGAGGACCTTTAAGCTTTCCGGCAAATGGTTATAGATCTTAAGTGCCATATAATAGGCGCCATTTTTTATATAAACTTAGGTTTACTGGGGGTGCAACTATATTATTTTCCCATCGGGATGTGTAACGACTAGGCTTATCAGAAACTCTTTGAAAATAGTGAGCATGATTTCTTATGAATCTACATAATTCAAAAATATAAACCCGCGGTAACTGTAAGGATGCGGTATTTAGCAAATAACAACCTTATAACCTATAATGTAAGCTCTGGAGGACGGGAGCTTTAGTTCAAAGCCAATAAGGTCCCAGGCCTTCAGAGGCAGTGTTTAGTTGACGATTTAGTCGAGTGGTCAGTTTACCCGTTTCAAGGCGTCACCATTTCTGAGGTTCCGTGTTCGAATCTCGGTGGGGGCAGATATCTGCGTGATTAATGCGAGCGTTTGTACTATGGGAGTTGAGGGCGGTCCCATGTAGCCCTTGCTGGGATGAAAACAAACTCCAAGGTCGAGTAGGAACTAATTATATTCTCACAGCAACAATATATAAAAATACATAAGATTTCAGTCTGCAGCCTCAATGACCCCCACTTGTCATCCTCCATAACCTTAATTTATCCTCATAAATTTATGCATCTGAACATACACTGGTAGTGTCTATTTACTTACATAACACTATCTTCTAATATAAAGACATATATATTTATAAAAGTACCTATATTATAAAGAGGAAAGATTAAGGATATGTATATTTTTATTATGACATAAACATATAATAAACTGATTTTAAACTAATGACATAAATACTACATTCTAAGCTTAAAACTACTTAACGACTAAAAATTACTACACATAAAAATATACAAAATTTACAAAATAAAAAAAAACTTCACCTCCAGTGCTGCCGTCAGGGATGGTGCCCAAAAGCTGGCAGCATTTCCCCGTTGGATGACGAGGCTAATACGCTGACCGAGATAACTGCCAGCCTTTTGATTACCCGTCACCTCGGCGAGTCTCTTCGCCAAATCCTTAAAAAGGGACCGAGCGCTTGGACCCCATGGACCCATTGTCTCTACACCAAACGGCGCAAATATGTAGCTATCATTGAGAGCCGAATATTTACGCCGCTTAGAGTACTCAGCAGCGGCAGCCGCCACGCCTTCAGCAAGGGACGTACTACCTGTATGACACGGAGCAAGCGTATCAGAGCAAGTTGCGTCCCACACAAGAGGACGACCCTGCTTCCATGCAATGAGCGTCATCCCATCAGGTCTCCTGCCGTCGTCACGAGAGATACCACTAGGCTCAAGAAGCGCTGGCGCGTTGACTGCGACAAGAGCTCTGCGGATGACGTCATTGATGCAGGCGTGGCGGGAGACTCTGCCAGCGCTTTTTTGGCAAGAGAGGCCATGGTGACCATACTCACCGACACGAGCTCCACAACGACAGCGATGGGGTGATTAGTCTTGATGCCAAGTCTGATTGATTTATATTTTTATATGTAACTAATAAACTCAAAAAGTACTCCACCGATTTTAATAATTCTTTATTCATTAGAAAGCTACATTATCACTGAGTAACATAGGCTATATTTAGTACTGGATTACTATACAAATCTTTAGAAATTCTTATTAAAACCAACCGAATGTGTAAAAAAAATTGCCATAAAATGTCTTTTATCGCATTCGCTGCGAAAATGTCTACCCGTGTGAAGCCGCAACGGGGCGCTAGTATTATATATGTGTAGGAGATATGAAAAAAAAATATGTCTACGGAGGGTATAAAAGCGAGTGCAAACTATTGGCCCGGGCATTGCTGTCCGTCATTTTTGCGTGTTATCGCTAACGAAAAACAGATGTCGCTACGTGTGCTATGTAGCGTTCGAGCGTTCGACAGCAGCCGAATTTATCCGAGCGCTCTCGAGCTCAGAGGCTTCGTGGCGACTGCAAGTCTCATTTACTTAGTCGACGAGTTTTCTATTAAATATTAGTTTTGTAAAAAGTTACGTCATTCTCTTAATAATAGCGTGGATCTTCTTATATATGTTTATAAAATTTTGTAAGATGTAGGCATTCAATAACAGGTAAGTAGGGGGTCTAGCCACACCGACGGATTGTGGCGGCCTGGCGTGCGCAGCTCGAATTACGGATCTGCGCGCGCCAGCGGGCCGTCGGTGCCGTACTCCCGCACCTCGAAGCTTGGCTCCACGGGAAGGAGGAGGTCACCTACCGATTGACGCAGATACTCACCGGGCACGGCTGCTTCGGTGAGTATCTGTGTCGAATAGGACGGGAGGGATCGACACATTGTCACCACTGCACATCCGACCTCGATTCGGCCCAGCACACGCTGGCGGAGTGCCCCGCGTGGGCCTCCGAGCGCCGAGTCTTGGTCGCAGAGATCGGGCGAGATCTGTCTCCGCCGGCATTGATTGCGGCAATGCTGGCGGACGAGGGAGGTTGGAGGGCTGTGGCCTCCTTCTGTGAAGCAGTGATGCTCCAGAAGGAGGCCGCCGAGCGGGGTCGGGAGATGGCCGATCCCGCTCGAAGAAGGCGGCGCCGGGCTCGGTAGCACAGCTGCGGAGCCGCCGCGGGTCGCCGGCGGGCGCGAGGAAGTCACGACTGCTACGGCGACCCGGGATGGACCACGCCCCTTCCGTGGCCGGGGGCGTCGTCGGTGGAGGAGACGGGGGAGGTGGTGTAGCCTCCCCCGAGGAGGGCTCCCCTCTAGGCAAGGGAGCGGAGGCTGGGGGTTCCCGGAGGTGGCTTGGTGTTCCCGGGGGCTCCCTACATGCCTGAGGAAGGCCATCCCTGAGGTTTTTAGTGGGTAGGCCGCCCCCTTCTGGGGAGGAGAGCCCCACATAACCGCCGGCTCGCCACAGCCGGGGTATGCAATTTAATGCATTTTCCTCAGGGGAACAAAAAAAAAAAGGGGGTCTAGCCAAAACTGAAAAAACATAGCAAAGGGTCTACAATACAAAAAAGTTTGGGAACCTCTGACCTTTACGAACATACTTGGATCAAAAGTAATATGCTGAAAGAAGTTCAGGTCAAGAGTACCCATAACCGACGGGCGTGCATGAAAGTACTAATGAAGGTCGAGGAAGCTAGGATACTTTCCGTATGGTTGGATCGTTACTCACACTTGTTCCCCACGGGAGTGGGCAGAGATCACAGTTTTCCACTTGCTACGAACATTCCCCAGCTACGTCCGCTACGGATGTAGCACCCGTTCACTACATTACTAAAACAAAATCAGTATCCGGCGTCTGTCTGTCCCTATGTATGCTTAGATCTTTCAAACTACGCTACGGATATTGATGCAGTTTTCTTAATAGATAGAGGGATTCTTAAGGAAGGTTTCTTCGCAGACTCTGCATGTGTTAGGACACTGACACATGCAGAGTCTGCGAACAAGAGCGTGAAACACCAATACACCTATTGTGCTACTGTGAATCGCTGATTCACAAAAGAAACAGACCCCTGGTGAAACACATCCTTGACCCAGATGAAATAAAAACAATCCGAACTGGGAACATCCTATCTTTCTTGGTCAGTGCCCAGTTAAGGGAGCTACTGTAGGGCCTACATAGAACCTACATAGGAGGCTGGTCACAATAGATCTTAATAGGTCGCAGTGATGCATATCAGCCCCGACTTACACACGAAATAAAAAAAAGAAAAAGGGAAGGCTAATATGTATAATACATGCATAATATAGCAGAGAAACACTGATAAATTTAGAGGTTTCTAATGTGATGTCGTAAATAAGCACGTCTTTTTGCGCTTATATTGCAAAGTCGCTGGCTGAAGCCTACGAGATAAACCGAAATAATGTACTACAGTATTGTCCACCTTAAAAAGTTCAACAAAAAAGTCAAAAACTTTATTTATTTATTTAAACTTTATTGCACAACAAAAACTGGGTACAATTGGCGGACTTAATGCAACAAGGCATTCTCTACCAGTCAACCGAATGGCTAGTAGTTCCAAGTGTAAGTGGCGCAGATACATATAATAACTTACAATAAGGTCATCACAAATTAAAATAACAACCAACTACCTAATAGATACATATATACATAGCCATATATATACATACACATACATAAATATATATTATATAATAGATAATCAATTAATTACAATAGCTCGAAAATGAGGTGCTTAAGTCAGTGATTCGAGATAGTGTCCACGAACCAATCTCTTAAACGTGAGTTTACTAGCAGATGCTCGAATATGGAAAGACAGATCATTCCATAGACGAATCGCAGTAACTGTAAATGATTCTTCTATCTCTTAGTGATATCAAAATCAAATCAAATCAAAATAATCTTTATTCAACATAGACCTTTACAGGCACTTATTGACGTCAAAACAAACAAAAAAAAAATATTGACTCGACACCTGTTCGGAAATTGGGAGAGCCTTCTCGAGAAGAACAGGCAAGAAACTCTGAAGGTCTATTTTTTATCTCCTCTTTTCAATGTTAATAATTATAATAATATCTGAAATCCTTTCTAAGTAACTGCATGCGACAAATCAAATCAAATCAAAATAATATTTATTCAACATAGACCTTTACAGGCACTTATTGACGTCAACAAACAAAACAAAAAAAGCTTAAATAATAAAAAAAAAACAAAAACTTGTCCGTACGTACGAATAAGGAAAAAAAAAAGAAAAAATATTTGTCGACACCTGTTCGGAAATTGGGAGAGCCTTCTCGAGAAGAACAGGCAAGACTCTGAAGGTCTATTTTTTATCTCCTCTTTTCAATGTTAATAATTATAATAATATAATATAAAAATACAATATAGTATAAGATACAATCATACCTAATACGCATTACAATCGTATGTATGTTTACAATACACATAATAAAATAACACGAATACTATAATAATGTTCCAAACATGGCTCTATGAATAGTGTCCTATTCCGCCAATCAATCAATCAATCAATCATTTATTAGCTATAAATAGGGTTACATTAGGGTCTTAAACATATGTATAAGTATGTATGTATATAAGTTCTAACCTATTTAGCTGATGAACAATATCAGCATGCAAATGTACAATTTTATTTTATTACAGCATTAGTAAATTTTAACACTTATTTGGCACAACAATAAACAATATATTAATACAATGTCAATAATAATGTAATCTAATAATTTAATCTATTGTAATTTTAATTTTTTTATTTATGTCCAAGGAATTCGTCAACTGAATAAAACAATTTGTCCATAAGCCATTTGCGTAAATGTGTCACAAACATAGTAAATGGTAATTGCTTCAAATGTTCAGGTATCTTATTATAGACCTTTATACATATTACGTAGCTATTTTTTAGGAAACGTTTAGTTCTTGGAAACATATCAAGTACAAGTCTGTTTGGATTTCTTAAATTTCTGCTTGTTACATTATTTAATTTTGTGAATAGGCCTTTATTTTGTTTCACAAATTTGCTGATCTCTAGGATATAAAGACACGGCAGCGGTAGTATATTAAGAGATTTGAAGTAAGGTCCACATGATACATTTGGTGCTATGTGAACTATAGCCCTGATACATCTTTTTTGTGCCGTGAATACACTATGAATATCCGTGCCAGAACCCCAAATTATAAGACCATATCTGAGTACTGATTCGGCGTATGCGAAGTATGCAGTAATTGCTGTATTCTTATTTGCTACCTTTGTCAATTTATATAGCCCGTACGAAAATCTATTTATTTTATCACTCACTGTCTTGATATGCTCTTTCCAATCAAATTTAGAATTTATGTCTAGTCCTAAAAATCTTACTTTATTTTCGTCATTTAATATATGTCCTTCATAATTTATGCATATTTTAATATTAATAAGATTATTAAAATTCATTATTTTTGTTTTATTTATATTTATTTTCAAATTGTTTTTACTAAGCCATTCAATTATTTGTTTCAGAGTATGTGTTACTTCCTTTTTGTGTTCCTCTATATTTTGTTGGCGGTCTGTGGTGACAATGACTGAAACATCATCAGCATATAAAATCATTTTATGTTTTGTAATATTTGGTAAATCATTTATCGCCATTAGAAATAACAGTGGTGCGATGATGCTTCCCTGGGGGACACCAAAGCAATTTTCTTTTAATTCAGACCTGTAGCTCTGCTTTATACCCGCATCGTCGAACTGAGTAATCTCGACACATTGCATTCTATTCACTAGAAATGATTTTATCCAGTCCAGAGCAGGTCCTCTAATCCCAAAATGTTCTAGTTTAGCCAGTAATTGTTCATGTGATACCAAGTCAAACGCTTTCGACATATCAAGGAATATTACTGTGGCATATAAATTGTTATTTACGTCTTGTAGAATTTCATTGACTAAACCAAATGTTGCATGTGTGGTCGACTTATTTTTTTGAAAGCCATATTGATTTTGCTTGATAACGTCATGTTTTTCAAAAAATGAAAATAACTGGTCATGCATTGCTTTTTCAAAGATTTTTGAAAATATTGGAATTAATGTTATTGGCCTGTAATTATTTAAGTCATGTTTATCTCCCTTCTTATAAAGTGGTTTAATAATTGATATTTTTAATTTGCTTGGGAATGTACCCGATGTCAATGAAAAATTAATTAGATATGTTAATATTTTACATATTTCATCCTTACAGCTTTTTATTATTTTAGTACTTATATTGTCATAGCCTTCTGATTTTGTGTTCTTTAAATGTCCTATTATTTTTTTAACGTCAGATTCATCAATTGGTTTTATAAAGATAGTATCACATAAATTATTTTCAGTTGTCAATTTTAGATTCTCATTAATTTTGTTAATGTCATTTGTGAAATAATTGTTAAAGGTCGCAGCAATTTCTGTAGGTTTGATTATTTCCTTGCCTTTGTCTATTATTTTGTGAATATTGGTTCCATAAATTGCTTTACCCGTTTCCTGTTTTATAACATCCCAGGTGGCTCTGCATTTATTTTTACTATTTATTACAAATCTTTCATTTGTAATTCTTTTTGAATTAAATATACATTTTTTAAGCATCTTGTTGTAGCGTATATATTTACATTTATCGGATTCACTTCTACTGCAATAGTATTTAAAACGCAGCGTCCTCTTATTTCTACAACTTTTTATTAATCCTTTTGTTTTCCATGGTATTTTAATGAGGTGGGTTATTTTGATTTTATTTATTGGGAAACAAAGGTTATATAGCAAGCAAAAGAGGTCGTGAAACTCATTAAATGCACCATTTAACTCTTCTTGTTCATACGCACTAGCGAAAGAAAGGTTTCGCAAATGCTTTTTGAATAAGTGAATATTCTCGTTCGAGTAACATCGCTTGTATAAGAACGTATTTTTTGGGACATCTTGTTTATGGTTCACTGCAAAATTTAAAACCTGTGCGGTTTCATGATCAGATAGCCACATTGCGTGTAACGACCCCATCGCATTTTCTATGTTGCTTAGTATGAGGTCCAGACAGGATTTGCCTCTTGTAGGAACGGTAATGTGGGAGATTAGGTCAAATCTATTTAAAATGTCTTCCAAGCGCGTAGTCATATAATTTCTGTCAATTGTATTGATATTAAAGTCACCTGCGATAATTATTTTCTTTTTTGCATATTTCTTGAGACATTTATCTAGTAGTAGTTCTAGTTTGTCCAAGAATAGTTCTCCATGTCTTTTAATTTTGGTTGGAATTCGGTAGATGCATATTATTATTATATTATTAGTAATCAGATTTGTTACGCACATTTCGAAATGATATGTGATTGCAAGGTTGTCAAGACACGCTATGTTTTTGTATTCTATTCCTTTTTTTATTAATATACATGCACCGCCTCTCCTATTTGGCCTGGAATAATTACTTGCTAGTTCATAGTTGTTGATATTAATTTGTTTTTCATCTCCAGATTTTATGAAAGTTTCTGTAAAACATAGAATATCTGGATCTAAGTTACTATCGGAAATCGTCATTTCAATTAATTCTTTCTTGGCACGTAAACCGTGTATATTTTGATGTAATACAGTGAACATATTTTTAGGTTTAGTTTCGAAAAAATAAAGGCCTTGAAATTGCTTCAGTTGCTGAATTCAAATTTTCCACTTCGCATGTTGTACCGGTTTCTATATGCTGTGCAGGCCAGATGTTTTTTTATGTTAGTTATATTTAGAAATAGTTTTTTATATTCCATATAATTGATGCATACATTAATCCTTTTTGATAATACATGTCGCTTAAATAAAAAGTTTTTAAAATCAAAAGGATCAGTGTCAATATAGGTGCAATGGTCAAAATGCTTAGTCCACACTTTCAAGCAGTAGTTCATTTGTGCAACGTTAAAGCAAGAATTGTGTCGGATTGGTAGTAGCAGAACTGAGGAGTTACTAAATTTACTGATTGTTATACAAATGTTTGAGTGTAATTTATGTATGTCGTCATCATGATTGCCAAATCCTAGTATCACAATATCGTTTTTATCTGCACATTTTTGAATGGAGTCACACTTTGAAAGAAATTCTGTACTGGGGGCATCATTTATGATAAAAGCAGAACTCTTGTAAACGTCGTTCCATTTCCCTTCTCTTGTTTTAGTTAGTTGAGCTGATAAACCTTTTAAAGTTTCGTCTCCTAATATAAATATATTTCGTTTTTTACATTTTGATTTTAGCTTTTTTTCTGTGTTCTCAAGAATATTGCCCTCCGTTGATATGTTCCGACTGTTGTGGTTTATGTTCCGAGTTATATGAGTAGTATTTGTAGCTTCTTTTGACGCAGGTGCCGTTTTGCCTTGTGCAATATTAAAGTATGAGGATGATGAGTCAACCTCCGTTACTGACCTCTGTTTTTTCTTTTTTGAACACGATCGTACTGTTGCGGTGGATTTGCAGATGTGTGTTAATTCCTTAATTTTGAGCTCATAATCAGTGATTCGTTTTTTTAGGTTTTGGTTTTCCATAAGTAACGTTTCAATTTCGTTTTCTGCGATATTTAAATTTTGTGCCAGAGTTGATATTTTATCTTTCAGAGTTTCTACCTTGTAGCTATTATTTGTTCGTAGTTCTGGCAGGCTTCTATTTATCTCTTTTGTATCACCCAGTGGGCTTGAGGTAACAGAGTTAAAGCTGGCGTCTGTATCCTCACCAGTAAACTTCAATAGCGAGTTATTTGACGTGTCGTAGTCTTGATTTGCATCATTATTTTTTGTTTGAAGACTATTTTTTTGTAGGCTTAACTGATGTTCTTCGTTTTCTATTGGATCATTTGAAACTAGTGGTGTTTTATTTGTTAACGTTTCATGTTGAATAGGTGTGGACGTAGTCAATTCATCACTTTGGGAGGCAACAGCCTTCTTCTTTCTCGCCGTGACATACGATGGCGTTTTATTTTGTGTCACAGAATGTTTAGTATCTTTGTGAGTACATACTTTGCATTTCCAATTCTTTCTTGAGTCCGGTTTCATTAGTCTATATATTTTTTCAGAAAACCCAGCACAGTCAAATTCAAGCCTGTCGTTACATATCGAGCAAAGAAGTGTATCTTCCTTTGGTATTCTATTTTTACATTTATTGCAAGTTACTAACATCTTGTTAATATTTTTCGTTCTTGTTGCTCGTGACGTCATTTTTATATATAATATACAATATAGGAATAGGAATAGGCTATGAGTGTTTCGCAACCCAATCAGTTGTTTGCAGCTTTAGCACGTCACTGTTCTTCAGGACCAATTAAAATTTGTTGTGGTCATAAATAGTGAAATTTTGAATATTAACAGATTCATTCAAACATGCTATCAATAACACCAATCCCTTAGTGCACCAAATTACAATTCACTTTACGTCGCGATCTTAATACTTGACGGTGACGCCAATCATTCACAACTTATATGTAATAACAGTAGTTCAAACGGAGCTCCAGGCATGCAAGTAAACTTGAACATTTAAACGCGCAAAACGGTATGTGTTGTGACGCTGATATGCTGTGTCATGCGATGGGTGACTCACTGCGAGCGAAGCGACGCGCTGCCCGTCGCCCGTTAATGTTTTGATGCTAAGAAAATTTCGAATTTAATTTGCTTATAATCTCGGTTCTCACAGGTTTATTGAAAAACTGAGTGCGCAATATAATATAGCGTTCTCTTAGATGCAGAATTTTGTTGCGTGATCCAGAAAAATAGAACTTTTAAGTATAAATTTTGAATAAAAACTACGGAGTAATCGATAACACGTCTACGTTTGTCAACGTCGCGTCGCTGTATCTGTGATCTGTGATGTGATGATGTGATCTGTGATAAATACTGTGATCATTTAGATAGTCACTTACTTTATAATAACCTTTACTCATGAGTGTATTTTTGATATGGATTTTAAATTTATATAAAGGTAAATCAATGACACTTTGCGGAAGCTTGTTAAACATAGATATACATTTCCCCAAGAACGAACAGCTAGTTTTATGGAGTCTGAACATTGGAACGGCAAGTTTATTTTTGTTTCCAGTATTCACATTATGTAGATCACTGTTTTTATTGAATTTATTATAGTTTCTATATACAAAAACTAAATTATCATATATATATTGACTAGCTAAAGTTAAAATATTAATTTCTTTGAACAATTCTTTTAGGGATTCTCTAGCCCGTAAACAGTAAATAGCACGAATCGCTCTTTTTTGTAAAAGGAAAATACTTTCAATGTTAGCCGCTGATCCCCATAGCAGCAGTCCATAGGACATAACACTATGAAAGTAGCTGAAATAAACAATTCTTGCCGTTTCAATATTAGTTAAAAGTCTAATCTTTTTTACTGCGTACGCCGCTAACTAAGTTTAATTGCCAAAGTTTCAATATGTGGATCCCACTGTAGTCGTGAATCTAACCCACCATAACCATTTTTTCATTGCACCCGTGCGAAGCCTGGGCGCGTCGCTAGTAATTAATATAACAATGATTAATCTCGCCATAACACGTACCTTGGATAATAAATAAACAAATTCTAATGAATTACGATCCAGCTAATGAAAGAGATCAATGTACGTACCACACATCATGCTGCCGAAAACAACGATTATTCTTCAGAGAATTATCTGCCTCATATCCGTTTGGATAGAGCCTAGAATCGTATGCGTATTACAAGGACAGAACCCAGTATAGTCGCGTTAAAGCGAGATTTAATATTCAACTCTCTGTTCTTTGTTTTAAGGCTCGGTGTTGATTGGACGAAATTGTTCATTAGATTGGCCTAACGTAGGGTTGTCAAAAGTAATCCGGCTGTCCCAAAACTTTTTAATATAATACAAGAATAATCCACAACGATAAAACTTTGTTGTAAGTAACATGAAACTTTTTCGGTTATTGTATGCAAAGAAAGACATTTACTTGAGGATTCCTCGAGAAGCTTGATGGCGCTAGTGTCGCCTGTTCGGTGTAACGCCGAGCGCTAAGATGGCGGCCGAAGGGTACGTTCCTAATGCTTGCAACCAATTCATAAACATAATTTAAAGCGTCTGCCCTGATAATTAAATACCTATAGTAAATACATATAGGAAATAAATATAGTAAATAAAATAGTGCGGACATACAGAAATAAATGAAACCAATTAAACTAGACGTTTGTTTGCGATTTGAAATACTATATTTAAGAAAAAATCTTTTACAAAATTTTGTAGTTTATGTATTTGGTGTGTTTTTCTTGCGTAGTGTTTACATTTAAACACACTTTATAAAAATTTGCAGCGATTTAGGAAAATGAGATATAAAGGACATTGTTCCGGCTCCATACATGTTCTGCCTAAGAACCATTCGAATCGAAAGTGACTTATATAAACTCTTAAAATTATATGGAATCCTATGAAATAAGTTTACACGAACGGACACTTCAGGAAACTAAAATAATTACAAAAAAAGTTAATGTTTTGAGGTTATAAATAAAAAATAACCAACCTTGCGTGAAATATCAGAGTAGTAATATCAAAGTAATATTAACAATACTATGTACAGCTATATATGTTCTCTTCTAGAACTAGGAAAGGACTACTCTACTAGACACTAGGAAAAGAGATAGTACCTAGTCAAGTTTAAGATAATTCTTTGACAATTATCATTTTACAAAATCCAGTCCTTTACACACAGCCGAGTCTACCAAGTACGCAATGTAATCGGAGTCCGTAATCAAGCCAAAGTTGTTAGAATAAAACCATGAAACGCATAGAAAATCACAAAAACGATAGTCGCAAAGCAATCAAAAATTGAATGAAACGGACACAGATAAGGTATGAAGTACACCAGTGTCGCCAATTACGAAAACTATAATACACGAATGCCAAGCTAGAAATTCGCGATTTCGCTTAAAAAATATATAATACTAGTTTTTTTCTAGCTAGTCAATTTAGGTATTTAAATGAATAAAGTGTTATCAACTAATTTTAATAACCGACTTCAAAAAGGAGGAGGTTCTCAATTCGATCCGTATTTACCGAAATCGCGAAAACTTCCGAAACTGGCAGCACTGGCTGACGGAAAACATTTTATACGGCATCAATTATTGTGACCCAACTTTTTATTTGGAATTTATTTATTTGAAGTGTCCGTGGAATACTAAAATATGTTTCAAATAATATAAAAATAAATGAAAATTATAGTTTAATTTATATTAACATCGGTTCTTAGGCCAAAATTGAACAATGTCCTTTAAAAATGATAAAACCTCATGCCATTTCCAAATAGAATATTGCGTTAAAATCTACAAATAAAAGTTTGTCAATCATTACACTTTCAGTCATTATCACGCGATGAATCAAACAAAATCTGTTTGCTCTTTCTACCTCATGTGTGGCAGAAAGTTCTAGTTATGTATTATTTTCCATTCTGTCACAAGAATTAAATGGCAATGCAGATGATATTGACAGCCGTTTGACAGAACGCTCGTAGAAACTACAGATGTGTTCCGATGTGCTCACACTAAAATACAATTATTTTTTTCTTTTTTAAATATTGTTTTGAATCATCGTAACAGCTTCCGCCATTACGTTCATGTGGCGTCATTGGCGTCGCCATCTTGCATTTACGGCGACTGGTTGCGCCAGTTTTGAGACTCTAATATTTTTAAATAATTAAATACTCGTCGTGTTAATTGGTATACAAAGCCTATCCTAGGTATCTGGATAGTAGTCTACGCTTGTGTGTACCTAACAATAACGGCACATACTGTTTTGTGTCGCTCCGCGCGCCATCTGGATGAAGAACGCAGCGCATAAGAAGCATCTAGATTATCTACGAAATCGTTCAACTGACCGGTGTGTTCGGCGATTGTCGTGTTTGCCGCTGTCTAGCACTGAGACATTGTGTGCTCAAAATATTTAATAATCCGCTATAATTTCGACACCATAAAAATCCCGGGATAATACGAGTATCTTCAAGTATTGTGTCCGTGCATAAAAAGGGAAAGCAGTGTGGGATCGCTTCTGGAGACTAGCTGGGTGAGTGTGCATTTATTAATACGACGAGGTTTTTGTGTTGGTTGCACGATAGTAAAAATTTGCTGATAGGCCAGCCCTGTGTCCTACTCTGACTATCGAAGGAATTGCTACACCAGCGACTATACCTCGGAGAGTAATCGTTGTGAGCGTTCTGTCAAACAATCATGCCATATCATGTCATGTCTACGAAAATTTAACAAAAACCGACACCCTACACTATTATTTTTATCCTGTGTTGTGGGTGTAGTTACAAACAGAAATCATACAACACAGATATCCAGACTGGAACAAATTTTTGTACGTTATACAAAATGTCAGTCTCGTGCTACAACGTAGCGTGTTACAACGTAGCGTGCTACAACGTAGCGTGCTACAACGTAGCGTGCTACTACGTAGTGTACTGTAGTATGTAACGTAGCGTGCTACAGCTTAGAAGCGACCGACTCGACTCGACCGTTGCACCAAACGTATAACCTTTATTATATATGTATTTCTTGTCCCAACTAATCCCAATCCCAACTAATATTATAAATGCGAAAGTGTGTTTGTTTGTTTGTTTGTTACCTCTTCACGCTTAAACTACTGGACCGATTTCAAAAATTCTTTCACCTTTGGAAAGCTACATTCTCCCCGAGTAACATAGGCTACTTTTTATCCCGGAAAAATCGACAGATCCCACGGGATGCGCAATAAAGGCTTCGCTCAAAAACTACTGCACAGATTTTTATGCGGTTTTCATCAATAGATAGAGTGATTCTTGAGGAGTTTTGCGCCATTTTTTATCTCGGAAAAACGGATAGTCCCACGGGAAGCGCGATAAAATCTTCGCACCATAAACCGACTTCCGCGTATATGTAGCCGTGGGCAAAAGCTATGACCCTTAACCCTCTATACACCCAATCCCGAAATCCACGCGGGCGAAGCCGCGGGCAGAAAGCTAGTATGAATATAAATTGACCTAAAGACCTAACGATTTCATTCGCGATAAAGTTTATAATTAAGAGGTATTTTAGATTATACAGTTTTTTTGTACCTTATTGACTTGTTGTATAATATATATATATATATATATATATATATATATAATATATATATATATATATATATATAATATATATATATATATAATATATATATATATATATATATATATATATATATATATATATATTTATATTTATATATATATGAGTGATTGGTTCGTGAACACTATCTGAAATCGCTTAAACACTTATTCTCAAACTGAACTATTTACATATATATATAATGAATAATAATTAAAATTAAAACAAATATTCCTTACACTTACACCAAACAAAGCTCCAAGTAAGCTTTGTAAGGCTTGTGTAATGGTAACAACAAATATCTACAAATATCTCCCCCCACCGGACTTGAACCCGGGACCTCTCTCTATATATATAATATATATATATATTATATATATATATATATATATATATATATATATATATATATATATATATATATATATATGTGTAATAAATCTTATTGTAAATATACGTATTTACCTTATATGTCTATATATTATTTTGTTACATAGTAAGCTTATAATTTCTTCATCTTTGTCTGCACCAAAAACAATTCTTTGTAACTAACCCCTCCGTTGTAGAAAATAGTAAGTGATCCACAACAAAAGATAAAATAAATAAGCGAATAATAAGGTGTGTCTGAAGTCGAGGACTCTCTAGGGCGAGTCTTGGAATGGGGTGCAAAGAACTTAGTCAAGTTCAACCCCACGAAGACACAAGTGTGCGCGTTCACTGCGAAGAAAGACCCATTTATCGTAGTGCCTCAGTTTCAGGGAGTCGCTCTTCGTATGTCCGAATCTATTGGGATTCTAGGTGTGGAAATTTCAGCCACAGTGCAGTTCGGGAGTCATTTGGAGGACAAAACCAAAATGGCAACAGAGCGAAGCGGTACTTCACGCCCAGTCAGCGTCTGATGCTTTATAAAGCTCAAATACGGCCGCATATGGAGTACTGCTCACACCTCTGGGCTGGAGCCCCCAAATATCAACTCGACCCTTTTGACTCCCTGCAAAGGCGTGCTTTCCGTATCATCGGTGATCCCAATATTACGGCCTCAACAGAGACCTTGGAGCAGCGGAGAGACTTTGGCTCTCTGTGTGTTCTTTATAGGCTCTTTAACGAAGAGTGCTCTGAGGAATTATTTGCAATGGTGCCTTCGTCACCTTTTTACCATCGCACCACCCGCCACCGCAGTAGAGTTCATCCATATCACCTGGAACCGATCTTGTCTAGTACAGTTCGGTTTCAGCGTTCATTCCTTCCGCGTACATGCAAACTCTGGAATGAGCTCCCAGCTGCGATGTTTCCTGAGCGCTACGATATGTCTAACTTCAAACGAGGCTTAAAAAGAGTATTTCTCTCCAGGTAGGCAGCGGCTCAGCTGTGCCCCTGGCACTGCAGACGTTCATGAGCGATGGTTACCACTTACCATCAGGTGGGCCATTTGCTCGTCTGCCACCGTATGGAATAAAAAAAAAAAAAGCGAATAGGTAACTTAAAATAAGCACCGTAGAGAGTATAAATAAATAAGTATTGTACTGAATAGAATAAAATAAATAGCATATGATATACAAAGAAAGCAGTAAATAGAAGTAAGAAGGATAAATAAAATGTACATAGGTGTAAGTATATGCAAAGTACATAAGAGGAATGACAAAGAAGGAATGACAGAAATACTAAACACTCTGACAGTAGCAGTAGGATATAAAAAAAAACCCTCCGTTGACAGGAAGATGTATTAAGTCCGCCTTTGGTACTTTATTCATATTGTTACGCCGGTGGCTTAGTAAAACTTCAAAAGTGATTTTCTGTAACTTAGAAACGTTTTCAGCAGGCTGAAACGTCGTTTCAGGCCGTTTCAGAAGTAGCTCTTTCACATACTAAAAAATCTAAATTACACCCAAGTTACAGTAGTTTTCAGGCGCCTGAAACATGTTTTCAGTACGTTTCAGGCTACCCTCTATCCAATGCCGCAATAACCTGAAAACCCGTTTTCAGGCGTTTTCAGGACCCCTTATGAGCCATTAAGCCTACTTCAGTAAAAGGACATAAATTTCAATAGGAGTGAAAGAGATAGCAATAGTAGAAAGAGACAGAGATAGTTAGAACATTCGAGAAGTATTAGAATGAGAAAACATCATTAGAAAGAGATAGACAAACACAGAATATTCGAGAAAGATAGTACGGGAATATTCGAGTATTGTGTATCGAGAATATTCGAGTATCGAGACAGTTATACTCGAAACGTCTCGAACGCGCTTGTGTATTGGACTACACATTCGAGTGTGTCCGCGAATGTTCTGGCAAGAGTGGCAAGTACCTTAGGGGACTATATAAGGCTGTGTCCGGCCGCCGGGAAGAGTATTGTTTTGCGATACAGTGCGAAAACACCTAAGTGATATTGGAGAACTAAGAAGCGACTTTCAGTGCTTTCAGTGAAGTGATTAGTGACTGTTAGTGTACTAATTAATAAAAGTTCAGTGTTTTGGTAGACCGCCGTTTAATTTACTGACCCCAGCTCGTAACAATATTATGCAATAAAGATTGAAACAAAAATAAAAATGATCATCGAACTGGCAACCCTGCGCTGGAATGAGCAAGGAAAATAATTAATTAGGGTCCACAACAATGGCACGACACATCACTTAGCGGCCGGTGGCGGGACGATTTTTGTTGTCCGTGGATCATTAGACCCCCTCACCCCCGTGCCCAATAGAACCCCCAAGACCCGGACAGACCGAAACTGACTTTAAAGTTCAGAATTGACTTGATAAAATTAATGATTAGCAGCGGTCGGAATTAAGTAGTGTTACTTATGTACTTGTTTCGAAATTTACTACTTCATAGCTACTTTTATAAATAGTTTTTCAACACACGTTCTCATAACGGGGCTGTTTCATGCGTGTTTTTAATCTCAAAAACTAGGATATTGCACACTAGTGCGCAATTTCATTACGCACTAGTGTGCAATATTTATAACCCGATAAAATTCGGTTGTTCCCTGTTACAAGACGTTTTTATATACGTACAATGCATTCTTAATTTAGTCTGGTAGCACTTTCTTTTTCTCGAACAAATGTATTCTAATATTTAATAAATAGTTAATAGCTAAATTTACATTCAACAAACTTGCATTGAGGTGCAATAGTAATCAAAGATTCACTATAATTTTATTTAAAGAAATTTTGTCATGAACCGCAACCGTCGACTTCACGCGACGTTGGTTATTTGGATCATCGTCTGTCTATTGGCGACGAATCTTTCAATGAAATTGTAAATTTTCATGAAAATGTATCAGCATCGCCGACAGTTACCCAAGAGAATGAAGACATTATTCAAACTACTAATACCAACAGTACTATATCTCAAACCGTAAAAATGCCCGCAAAATCTTTACAGTATCACTTCGCAAATTGTACATTTACTAATTGTTTTAATAAATAAAAATTTGCATTTTATTAGCTTTTTTCCTCAACTTGTGTTGAAAAACGTCGTATGAAACTCGTGAGCATTGTTAATTGCATCCTCGGCTAAATTGTCGCGCTCACGTTACGGCTCGCGCGACCAATACCGCCTCGTATGCAATTAACAACTTTGCACACTAGTATCATAATGTACTATTGTGTCTTTACATTAGAAGATATTATAATGAAGTAAATACGTACCATCACAGTATGTGGAGATCCATTATCGTAGACCCCCGTTTTCATTTCATGGACCCGCAAAATTTTGTTTCGCTGATGTAGACCTCTTGCAGTTCGTCATTAGGGTTTCTCAATTCTGGAGCTTTTTTATTTCTCGGAGCACGAGAATTCTCGACCACTATTTCTCGAGAATAAATCTGTACACAAATTTAAAAACATTTCTTTATTTAATCTAAAATGTTCGATAAATAAACTTTCGGGCATGTCATTAATATTTTCCAGCTGCCGTCGATTTTGAACCCTCCTTCTACGTCGAATCAACATTTCTTCGGTATGAACTGCCCACAAAAGCCTTATCATGTGCATTTTTAAGAATAATTTGGCAAAAACACACTATTTTAAAACAACAAACAAACAATCTATCACCAATCTATTGGGTATGAGCAATCGCTTTGTCGAGTAGAAATAGAATAGAACCGTATCTATTTCTTACGTCACAAACTACATTTTGTCTATGAATTTGTATAGAACTCTTCTACGAATAGAAACACAGTTAGCATCTTGTCTGCGAGTTTTCTATCAGCGTCATCAAGTCACGTGACGTATCTACTGGAAACGTCAGTTCCATACATTTTTTATGTTATCTATTATAGAAAACGCGAATAGAAAGGCATATTGTCTAGGGGGGCAAGACTTCCTCGCGATCAAAAGACACCTATTTTGTTCCGTACTGTCGGACAAATGATGCTAAAAATACCTTTTTCCGGTGTTCTTGTAAATCTATACTAATATTATAAAGAAGTAAAGTTTGTGTGTTTGTAAATTGTAAGGGGTAATCTCGGGATCTACTGAACCGATTTTAAAAATTCTTTCACCAATAGAAAGCCACATTATTGCGGAGTGTCATCATCATCATCATCATCATCATCGATTTTAAAAATTCTTTCACCAATTGAAAGCCACATTATTGCGGAGTGTCATCATCATCATCATCATCATCGATTTTAAAAATTCTTTCACCAATAGAAAGCTACATTATTGTTGAGTGTCATCATCATCATCATCATCGATTTTAAAAATTCTTTCACCAATAGAAAGCCACATTATTGCGGAGTATCATCATCATCATCATCATCATCATCATCGATTTTAAAAAATCTTTCACCAATAGAAAGCCACATTATTGTTGAGTGTCATCATCATCATCATCATCATCAGCGGACGGCGCGCGATGGCTTCGGGTTTAATTCAGTTCGCTTTCGTGCTCGCTTCGGGGATTATTAATATTATGCCCAACGAAGTGGGCGCGGGTCAGCTAGTTTATAATAAAGTGCAATTCGGTATAGATGTGTTTTGTGACTCCCTTGGGGTATACACAAATAAACTAGCGGCTAACTGTTTCCACAAACTATAGATAATTTTTATTTTCTTTACATGGCTTAATAACTTTAAGATAATACAAAATTTCAGAATTATTCAAAACACAACCCCACACTAAGCACAGCTAGTAAAGTGGGTTTTTTTTTGTATTTTGGTTACCTACGTAATACCAATTGACGCACCTACACAAGTAAAATTACAAAATACAAATTAGCGAAGAGGCATCAAGATGTCTTCAGAATCTCGATATGTCCACGACAAAAGTTCAGACAACTGTTAAAAATTATTATTTTTTTTTTTTTTTTCAGCATAGGGCAGCAAACGAGCAAACGGATCACCTGATGGTAAGCGATAACCGTTGCCATGGACACCCGCAACACCAGAGGAGTCACAGATGCGTTGCCGGCCTTTTAAAAGGGAATAGGGGGAATAAGGGGAACAGAGGGGAATAAGGGGGGTTGGGCCTCCGGTACCCTCACTCACTCGGCGAAACACAGCGCAAGTGCTATTTTACGCCGGTTTTCTGTGAGGCCGTGGTATCACTCCGGTCGAGCCGGCCCAATTCGTGCCGAAGCATGGCTCTCCCACGGTAAAAATTAAATGTTTAATATGTATATGTCACCGGAAAATAACAAGATCCGTAAGTTTATTAATCTACTAGGAAGTTTATAAGCTTTCGTAGGATTCTAAACGGGAAATAAATTGTAATATTTTACGTCCACATTTTCGTAAATTGATAAACTTACTGTACTCACTCGTAAAATAATAAGTAAGCAATAACAAAACGCTACGCGCGATCTGATTGGGGGTCATCCATAAATTACGTCACACGAATTTCGTGTTTTTTTGCCCCTCCCCCCGTCCTTGTCACAGCTAGTCACATTTGTGAGACTCCCCCCCCCAGTGTGACGTGCCAAATTTTGAAATTATTGAATGATAAAAGCGGTTGCGAAATCAGTTTTATTTTCATTTTAATAAAATGAATATCAAATCAATTAACAAAACAAAAAACGATTACTTATATTAAATAAGTATATGGTCATTTCATGATTTTCTTATTATATTTTTCAAAATCACCTACCTATAATCAATTAGAAAAATAGTACATTTCGGGAGTACCCCTATTAATAGATAGAAGAAGATACTATTCCTTTATTTATTTATGAGAGTATACAGACTTTACAATAAAAGTTAATATTTACAGCACTTTTCATACTAATAGTAATAATTTAAAGTTTGTGTTTTAACAGTTAGCTTATTTGATTTAATAGATTTTGTAATGTGACGTCACGAAATTTAAGATCCCTCCCACCCCCTTGTCACACAATGTCACACTTCGTCAACCCCCTCCCTCCCCCTAACCATGTGACGTAATTTATGGATGGCCCCTTGGTTGACTGTCACTTCTCTTCCTCGCGGCCTTAATAATAAAGGCTTTCGTATTACACAATTTCTGTCGTTTTATTTAAATATAGCAAAGTAGTGTTCATTAGTGTATTTTGTAAGAGTGTTCCTGTATTTTAGCTAGTAACTGTTAAATCGTTTATTGAAACTGATAATAGCAAACTCAACTCGCTACATCCGTGCCAGAGAGGAACCAGGCATTGTTGCTTCCGATTTATAGTTTGTCAAGTCTGATTGTACTAAAGTCTATGGACACAAGCATTGCCACTATGAACATTGACCCATCAGAGAGCAGTGTGGTATTTTACGTATTTCAAAGAATCAATCATCTCTCTGAACGCAGCATCTCTGCTTGAAGCCTTCGGAAATGCTTCGAAGTATGTTAAAACATTTAGATCAAAATCGAAGTTGTACTGCTGAAAAGTTAGCCGTCGCTTTTTGTAACTACCCGTATTCTTTAAATTTTCTACCATTCTTTTCAGTACAAACCGAGTTGGTGCCTGTCGGTCTGGATATCTCTCTCCATACCACCGCAGAGCACGATTCACATCTTTGTTATTTAAGTTAAATGATTTGTAAAAACAATCTTATTATTATGTGAATAACAAATGAAAATCTATTTTCAAATGTAACATAACATTCCATATTTAAACTACGTCACACACGCAGTTATATCGCATAAGATAGGAGTCTGCATTACAAGAACGTACAAATTACTATGAAACAAATGAAATCAATGAAATCTTAAATTATTAATTCTTTGAATTAAGTTTTCATTGTTTTCCTTTCATTTAATTTATGAAGTTTGTTAGAGAGATTTGATCCTTATAATTGACCCTACCGATCGGTGCAATAAAAATACAGGGTGAAACTTTTGCAGATTTTAGTCGGTTCGATTACCGGGTGGGGCAAGTGAATTTTCAAAAATCTTTGAATGCAGTTTTATTTCTTTTCAAAAATAAAGGAATGTTTCCTTTAAGTAAAACTTTCTATCTACAGTATTAAGAGTACTTCCCCTCTAGGTGGCATTACAAATTTCCACCCTGTATAATGCAATAGTCATAACGAAAATAATGTTACTTTAGGTCTGTATATATTTGTTGATATTTTCATACTTTATTATAACATTGTTTGTTATAGATAAATAAATAAAAAAATAGTAATTCTCCCAGTAACTTATAGAACAACATTATCCGACCGCCATTATTCCAGCGGCCATATTGTCCCGCCGTTAGTAAGTCGGAAGGGGCCTCAACTATTTCCGGGTTGTGAACCAGCGCCAAATTTATAGCTCTTTGATTGGCCCCTCCATGGCGGTTTTATTGTTCTATGTTTGTGCTGTTATTTCCACAATAACATTAAATTGGATCTGTGTTTTTATCCCTTTAGATTTTACTTTGATTATCTGTATATGCGAGAAAAAATTAAATGTCATTTGATACAAAATGACTCATGGTCCTACATTAAAATTAATACCGATAGGGTTATTGTTTGTGCTCAAAATATAGGAATTAAGTATACTTTCTTAGCCAGATTTATATATTCCTGGGACCTTTTCTGTATAATAGATTAAACTAAAAGCTATGTATGTTTAATTGTACCTATAATAAAGCTAAAATATTACTTCAAGAAGCACTTCAAGTTATGTCGTATGACGATACAGAGAAACTATTACTAGTTACTAAATAAATTGTATTTTTATTTATTTTTAAATCTCTTTCTTAGTTTGCTTAGTTTTAGTTATTAATCAAATATACCATTAATTTTTGCATTTGATTTAAGTGTCCATATTTTTATTTTGTAATTACAAGCCTGAGATACAGGTTAATCCTAGTTCAGGTATGTTCACAGTTATATAATACGTATTATTATTATTCATATATTTAATTAATAATCTTACATTTAAGGTTGTTTACAATATAGATATATAAAATAAATATAAATACTATAAAAAACTTAAGCCTAGTATGCCGCGAGCGAGCGAGGCCCAAACAAACGGTGGTTAGGGCTGTAGACAGAGAAATCTCCGGACAATACGTGCCGTGTCGAGAATCACTGCTTTTTGTATCCGGCCCTTGATCCATCCGTCAAGCGAGAGCCTCTTAAGGTGTTGATCGAGACTTTTTGCTATCAAGCCATTCGCAGCACAACTATCGGAACAATGATTGTCGAATCAACATCCCACATGGCGGTTACCACTCGTATGCCAAGTCAAGGTACTTACTGGCTTTGTCCTTCTCGCTTTTACGAGGTTTCGTCATGAGGGATGGTAATATCGACGAGCATGCACGGCGTTAGGAGTGGTCGACCACCACGATATCAGGTTTATTGCACGC
Source organism: Scirpophaga incertulas (assembly GCA_036419045.1). NCBI lineage: Eukaryota > Metazoa > Arthropoda > Insecta > Lepidoptera > Crambidae > Scirpophaga > Scirpophaga incertulas. Next base: position 79,894 of record JAYEAL010000677.1, on the reverse strand, counting down.
AATAGTACTGTCCGTGATGATAGAGCGATCCTAATAGAGCAACGCACGGCCATTTTCAAGAACTGACGCTGGTGCGTACTTATAGCACAGTGTCTCATGCTCAACAAGGCCATATTGTAGGGCAAGTTGTTGATGGATGATCCTGGCTACTAGGTTGTGTCTATGCAAATACTCACCGTTTGCAAGATGAGAACAACCAGAGATAAATGCCTAAGTGACTCTCCGGGACGAATGCCCGACTATGTCGACGGTACCGTCCTTTAGGATATATTTTCTACTAACTTTTGCCCGCGACTTCGTTCGCGTGACTTCAGGTTCGTCCCGTCTAGTCTAGTAATAAGTAAGAAATACGGTAACTAAGCACTGCAGAGCCTAATCATAGGCCTATTAGTAGCTACTGCAGTATTGCTCCTATATAAACTATATGTTAGCGCGAGAAGTAAATAAGTGGACTGTATATATCTGGTTCTGAATTATTATATTAAAGAAATAAAATATATGCGGTGTGGTACAAGAAAAGAAAGGTGGGTTTACCTCGCTCTCGACTGCCTCGGTTAGGTTTCTTCCTCCTTCTTGATGTATATCACTTTAGTCTATAAAATGCGGATTTATGCACAATCACACAACAACACAATAACACAATAATATAAGTTCTGGATCCAGAAGTTTCTCTGGTAGATGCGGTGCGCGTCGACAGTACGTATATAGCTGAGGTTTGCAAGCGACTGACTCGCTAGTATACGAATTTTGTCATCTCTTTCTCTTGTGTGTACGATTAATATGTGAGAGCGAGAGGGAACATGGATAAGGAAGTTGTGTACCACACGCGAAAATTAAACTAAACTTTTATGAGATTAAATGGCGCCAACATTCCCCCCCACCTTAAAGCGTTGCCTTTAAAAAAAATGCGGTAATAATTAAATAAATAAAATATATCATAATAAATACCTATAGCGACGTATAAAATTACATATAAGATAATTATAAATAAATAAATTGAGTGCGAATATACTTTATTGAACGGGGAGTGGACACAAGCGAATTACAGGCCTTGTGAATACACCCTTTGTGGTTCTGACCGAAACCACTCTAACTAAGCCATCTTTAGATGGATGGAGTTTTTCGATGACTCCGAGCGGCCATGACAACGGTGGAAAGTTATCATTCATGATTATAACCACTGTTCCTTCCCTTAGTTCAACGTTATTATCACGATTCCACTTTTGCCTTGTTTGCAAACTATGGAGATATTCTTTTCTCCATCTCTTCCAGAAGGATTGTACTATTTTATCCATTAACGACTGCCTTTCGAGGAGATGCTCGGGCGTAGAACCTATTTCAGGGGCAGGTAATGAACTAAGTGGCACCGTGTGAAGAAAATGCGCGGGTGTGAGAGCGGTGGGTTCGGAAGGATCTGCACTAAGAACAGTGAGTGGTCTTGAGTTCAACAGACAAGCGATTTGAGCAACAACTGTAATCAATTCCTCATAACTTAAAATTTGTTGACCAATAGTCCTAAAAAGGTGAGATTTGACAACCTTGACCATTGATTCCCAACAACCACCAAAGTGTGGAGATGCGGGCGGAATAAAATTCCAGTTAATGCGGTTTTCGGCGAGCTCCTCTTCAAATCTCGGCCTATATTTTGTATCGATAAATTTATATAAGTCATTTAGGTAAGACTTGGCGCCTCTAAAATTGGTGCCATTATCCGAGTACATTATTTGAACCGGACCACGACACGACAAAAAACGTTTGAGGGCGGCTAAAAAACTTGCGGTGGTAAGATCTGTAGCAACTTCAATGTGAATCGCTCGAGTAGTCAGGCAAGTAAAAATACATAAGTATGCTTTACGAGACTTGACACCTCTGCCTCGAACAGGGGTGTATAGTAACGGACCAGCGTAATCACACCCGGTATGAATGAATGCCTTAATAGCAGGTGTGACTCGTTGAGGTGGAAGATCACTCATGACCGGAGGTTGCAACGCATGCGGGTTTAATTTATAACAAATATTACACTCGTGAATAATGCGTCGAATTATGCGTCGAGCCGACAAAATCCAATAATGTTGCCTAAGTAATGCCATCAATAGTTCGGGACCCGCATGTAAGTATTTTTTATGATAATACATAATAAGGAGCTCAACTACTCTGTCCTGACGTGGTAAGATTATAGGGTGTTTAAAATTAAACGATTCAATGGAATTAGTTAGTCTTCCTCCAACACGAACAATATCATTATCAAGAAAAGGTTTCAGTTTGTTAAGAAAAAGAGAATATTGGTTATTTTTTAAATTTAATAAATCATTACTAAAATGTTTTATTTGAACGTGACGCCATAACAGCAGCTCTGCAAATTTCAAATCGTCACTTGTTATATTTTTGCGGCAAGGTAACTTTTTAACAAACCTATACACATAAACAATTATTCGAAGCAGTCTAGACCACGAAGAGACTCGGTCTGCGATTGCTAAAATAGGAGAATCGGCGGTTTCTACAACAGAAGCGATATGTGTATGCACCTTTTCTTCAGGAAAATTTTCATTTTCGGGTGTAATAAAATTTTGTATAGGCCATTTATCGGGACTTGAATTTGCCCACGGTGGACCCTTGAACCATAGCGGGTGGTCAATGAGCTTATTAGGCGTCAATCCGCGTGACAAACAGTCTGCGGGGTTCTCAACACCAGCCACATGGAAAAAGGTGCCAGCGGGAATATAGTCGGTCGCTTGCACGACACGATTGGCGACAAACGTTTGCCATCTGTGAGGTGGCGAATTAAGCCAACAAAGAGTAACCTTTGAGTCGGTAAATGCATACATAGCGGAAACCCTATGACGCTTATTATAAGTGTCGTAAACGCGGCGCAGAAGCTTGGCCATCATGACCGCAGCACATAATTCTAATCTTGCGATCGACAAAGGTTTGACGGGAGACACCTTTGACTTCGCACAAACTAACCTGATTACAACTTTATTTCCTATCGTAACATGAGCATATATGACTGCGCCGTAAGCTCGTTCGCTTGCATCCGCGAACCCTAACAAGCGAAGCGTGCACCCATCACAGACTCCTAAGTGACGAGATATTTTTAAATGATTAAGTTGTTGAAGACTACTACAAAAATCATGCCACATATCATTAATGTGGCGCGGCGTCTCGTCGTCCCAGTCAAGCTTCAGCAACCACAATTCCTTTATTAGCAATTTGGCGTAAAGCATGACAGGAGCTACAAAACCCATGATGTCCCACAAGCGAGCCACTGCAGAAAGTATAACTCGCTTCGTACAATCAACATCAGACGGGAAAATATGAAACTGAAAACAATCACTTGATTGAGACCATCGAAGGCCAAGAATCTTGTAATTATCAGTTTTATCAAAATCTTTTAACTCAACGGCGTGGTTAGAAGCTGGAATATTATTAAGAACATTTTTTGAATTGGAAGTCCATTTTACCAAATCAAATTGTCCCCTCTTAAATAATTGTATCAATTCGTGAGATGTAAGTATTGCCTCAGATTCAGATTTCTCACTAAATATGACGTCATCCATGTACAGTGAGCTACAAACAATATCGCGTGCCTTAGGAAACTTGTCCCCATCGTCATCTACCAGTTGTTGAACAACGCGCAGTGCGTGGTAGGGGCTGGATTTCAGACCGAAGCAAACACGATTAAATTGATACAACTGAACAGGTTCGTTTGTGTTAAAGCGATACAGGATACGTTGGAAACGTCTGTCACTTTCTTGAACTTCTATCTGCAGAAACATTTGTTTGCAGTCTGCTGAAAGAGCGACAGCAAAAAGGCGGAAATTTAAAATAATATCAAACAAATCCCCTTGCAGATTCGGGCCGCTATGCAGTAAATCATTAAGCGACACTCCAGAACTTGTTTTACAGCTAGCGTCTAAAACTATTCGCAACTTAGTTGTTGATTTATCTAATCGCACTACAGCGTGATGCGGAATAATATAATGCGGTTGATATTTATCCAAATCATACGAGGGCGGTAAAGGCGACAAATAACCTTTCTGTAGGTAGTCGTGAATGACTTCATTGTAAGCGGTACGTAAATTTGGAACTGACTCCAACTTTCTTTCAAGACAAAGATATCTCTTGCGAGCGATTTCAGTTGAGTCACCTAACAAAAAAACGTCTTTGCGAAATGGTAAAGCAACCATATATCGACCACTCTCTGCAGATCGAGTGGTTGTTGCGCGGAAAAAATGATCACATTCAATATTTTCTAATGACCACTGTGCTCGTTCAACCATAGGTAGCTCCTCCACTTCCCAGAAATCTTTTAATAAATTATCGAGCGATTTCGGTGTTTGACCCTCTACGATACAACAATGAGCCAACGACAAATTATTATTGTTATACGCGACTGGTAATGCAGGAACTGTACCCATGACGACATAGCCCAAAACCGTCCGTATAGCGGGCGGTGCGGAACAATTACTATTAATAATACCCGGTAGAAGCAAGTGCGAGAATAAATCTGCTCCTATAAGCATATCAATTTTTCCGGGCTTACCGAACGACTCATCGGCAAGCGGAAGCCCCTGTAAATAAGGTAAGGCAGCGATATCAACTGTCGTAGTCGGCAAATAATCAGTTATGTTATCAACTACGAGCAAAGAAATATTATACTTAACATTTACATTAAATCGAGATGAAAACTGCAAATTAACTAATCCACGAATTGGTTTTTCAATACCACCAATGCCCTTAACTTTTGCATTCGTATGGACCTTGTTTATACGTAAACCTAAAGAATTAACACAAGCAAATGTTATAAAATGACTTTGAGATCCACTGTCTAACATAGACCGAACGTATTTTGAATTATTATCCAGATCGTAAACATACACACCGGCTGTGGCTAACAACACCGTTACGGAATGATCACGCGGTGACTCATTTATGCTACGAACTGTCGTAGCAGTAGATGTGCTACACAATGTGGCGCTATGGCTTGCTGTAACGTCCAGTGCGGACCTCGATGGCGCATTGGTTGTTGTAGCTGGCATGTGTGGGTCGAAATGCGCGGGGTTTGATACCTGTGCAGAACCATTTGAATCACGGGTTTCGAAATGTAAAAGCGTATGGTGATTTTTATTACACACCTTGCATTTCATATTTGAATGGCAACTAGCTGTCTTATGCTTTAAGCTTAAACAATTTACACACCCGTCTCGGTCTTTAATCGACTTAAAGCGGTTAGAAGGCGTCATTTTCGAAAACTCCGGACATTTATACATGTGATCGTGAACTATCTTGTCACATAAACACCGGCATGAATTCGAAACAGCGATATAAGAATGCGATTGAGGTATTTTATGCGGTTTTTCGTTATGAAAAGAATGAGGCTTTTTTACCGTTGCATTTGAAGTGGTAGGCTTAGAAAGGGAAGTGACATTTTGTAATATTCGTAATTGATCCCTTATAAACTCCACTAAACTACAAAATGTGGGAATTTTGACATCCCGTGAACTAAACTCAAATAACCGAGCTGTCTCCGGGTCCACTTTCTTAAGCGCGATGTGTAAAAACATAAAATCTAAAAGATTATCAATTTTAATATTTTTGAGTGCATTAACAGAAGAAACAAACTTGTCCATAAAGGATTCGAAATTATTTATGGATGCGGATGAGCATGGCTTATGCTCCAATATTTGCGTAAGGTAATTAGAAGCTAGCATTCGCTTATCTTCGTATTTATCAATTAGCGCGTTAATAATAAGAGCGTAATTTTCACCACACGGTGTGATTCCAGAGAATACTGATTGTACCTTAACGGAAAGTTTGCCCATCAAATAGTATAACTTCTGCGAGTCAGTAAGCGATTGGTTATCATGTACTGTACTCTTAAACCCTGCATAAAAAAATGGCCACGATCGAACATCTCCATCGAATGACATCAATTCAATAGGCGGTAAACGACATTGCGACGTGATTGGTACATTAGGTTGTGATTCGTTAGATGACGTAATTTTTTCGTATATATATTTAATGCGGCAATACATGTCTTCAAAGGCTGACCACGACTGGTCCAGAACTCGAGACTTGGGATTTAACTTTAAATTTAACTCGTTATAAGTATTTGTAGTAGTATGAAAATCATTGCGAATGCAGTCTAAGTTAACGCAAGACATCAAAAACTCTTCTTTGACCTCTTCATCTCTAATATTCTTTGAATAATTAAATATTGTTTGTAATCGGGCAAAAATATTATCACGCCGATTTATTGCGATTTAATTTCGTCGTCTGACAAATACACTTCTTTTGTGTCAGATTTTGCCATTTTTTAAACTATAAAAATGTGTGCACTGACCAGTAACAAATAATAAAATACGCGAAACTAAAATTCGAAAGAACAGCAATTAAATCAAGACTGCGGCGCAGGTTTATAGATAACAAAGCAGCTGACACAGTTGATCAATTCAAACGAACGGTTACAACAGCGTCAGAACTAAAATGTGGGTAGAATAGGAAACCAATGTATTTTAAAGCGAAGTACGAAAGAAATATTTGAATAAACAAATAACGACAATTAAATATGGGTTGCTAAGTATCAACTTAATTATGCAACAGTATCTATGTGTAGCAATAAATTTTGTATATAAATAAAGTATGTAAGTAATATTATAATGCGAGCGGTTTATTATGTGCGGGTATGAAATAGTATAATATTGTGAGTTGTGTTTTATATAAGCAAAGAATATAGCATATATAAGTATATGTATGAGTATAATATATGAAATATGCGGGTTTAGATTACAAATGGCGGAACGCTGTTAACAAATTATCCCGTTAGTTGGAAATAAAAATATGGAATTCGGTACGAAGTGACCAAAAAAATGTTAGCGCGAGAAGTAAATAAGTGGACTGTATATATCTGGTTCTGAATTATTATATTAAAGAAATAAAATATATGCGGTGTGGTACAAGAAAAGAAAGGTGGGTTTACCTCGCTCTCGACTGCCTCGGTTAGGTTTCTTCCTCCTTCTTGATGTATATCACTTTAGTCTATAAAATGCGGATTTATGCACAATCACATAACAACACAATAACACAATATATAAGTTTTGGATCCAGGAAGTTTCTCTGGTAGATGCGGTGCGCGTCGACAGTACGTATAGCTGAGTTTTGCAAGCGACTGACTCGCTAGTATACGAATTTTGTCATCTCTTTCTCTTGTGTGTACGATTAATGTGTGAGAGCGAGAGGGAACATGGATAAGGAAGTTGTGTACCACACGCGAAAATTAAACTAAACTTTTATGAGATTAAATGGCGTTAACACTATATTTAACGATCTTTTCTTTTGTGGGTTATTCCTAAGAGATAAACATATAACAATCACGGAGTTTTTTTGTAGCCTTTTTTAAGTTGTACAATACTGTAGTAAATTGTTTTGATCTATCTTGTAGGATTCAGTCAGCGTTTGCAATGTAAGCGCAAAAAATGTGTTTTTTTTACGAGCTCACATTAGAAACCTCGAAAATTGTAGCCTATGTGTTATTTTGATGTATAAGCTATATTGTGGTAAAGTTTCATTCAAATCCATTCAGTAGTTTTTACGTGAAAGAGTAACAAACATCCATACTTACAAACTTTCGCCTTTATAATAGTAATAGGATAGTTGTTCGTCATCATTACTTTGTCCGCAATTGCACAGACAAAACCCTCAGTTTCCCCAAAGAGGTCACCGAAGCGCAGCCAGTTTACCGACGCGAGAAATAATAATAATAATACCGACCATATTATTATTATTATTAACTAGCGACCCGCCCCGGCTTCGCACGGGTGCAGTGAAAAAATGGTTATGGTGGGTTATCCCTAAGAGATAGACATATATCATCGCGGTCTTTTTTGTGGATTTTTGTAAGTTGTACAATACTGTAGTACATTATTTTGGTCTATCTCGTAGGGTTCAGCCAGCGTATGGAATATAAGCGCAAAAAAACGTGCTTATTTACGACATCACATTAGAAACCTTTAAATTTATCAGTGTTTCTCTACTATATTATGCATTTATTATACATACAAACCTTCCTTAAGAATCACTCTATCTATTAAAAAAACCGCGTCAAAATCCGTTGCGTAGTTTTAAAGATCTAAGCATACATACGGACATACAGCGAAAGCGACTTTGTTTTATACTATGTATTGATACATAAATAAATATATTGGACACGTGAAATAAAATTTACGACGAGGAGTTTACGTCTAAAGCAGAACAAAACCAAAATCTCGCTCGCACGCCGCCGCCGCTTTCAGCAGAATCAACAAAAATGCAGCGCGCGTCAGATAAACTCTTGATAAATGGCATCCATTTGTTCACAACGGCATAAACGAGTTCCAGCGAAATTGTATGGAGACACGTAAAATGGGTGAGACTTTAATGGGTGACTCATACATTAAAACAATAAAAATATATGTAAATGAGATCCACTCATTCATAGACTTGTCAGTATTTTCTGTTGAAAGACAGCCAATGTCAAGTATGAATTTTATTGTGAGAATTTGTATTTAGTAATTTAATACTGAAATAATAGCTTTAATTGTTGTTTTTCTATTTCTAGGTAAGTTGCATTTAGATTACTTGAGATCTCTATGTTATGTGTTATTCTTTATTGGTTGCATTAGATATTAAATTTCTTATATTTTCTATTTCTAGAACAACACAATAAAGACTTTTATTTCTTAAAATAATAGCTTTTTTTTTATATTAGAGCAGGCAAACGAGCCAACGGGTCACCTGATGGTAAGTGATCACCGCCGCCCATAGCACAAACAACACCAGAGGTATCATCAGCGCGTTGCCGGCCTTTCATGAATGTATACGCTCTTTTTTTGAAGCTTCCCATGTCGTAACTGTTCGGAAATACCGCGGCCGAAAGTTGGTTCCATAACTTTGTCGTTCGCGGGAAAAACGTACGCGAAAACCGCACTGTGGAGGACAGCCAACCATTAAGATGGTGGGGATGGAAAGCAAGTCCCCTCCGTGACGCACGATACAGGAAATCGGTCGGCGGCAGTATCCCAAACAACTCGTCAGAGCACTCCCCATGGTATATGCGGTAGAGAACACAAAGAGACGCGACATCTCTCCGCAGCGCCAATGAGTCCATACGACCACAGAGCACCGGGTCGTCGACGATTCGAACAGCTCTTCGCTGGATACGGTCAAATGGAAGGAGCTGGTACTGAGGAGCACCGGCCCAGAGGTGAGAGCAATATTCCATATGTGGCCTGACCTGTGCCTTGTAAAGTTGTAGGCGGTGGGTCGGCGTGAAATACTGTCTCGCCCTGCTTAGCACTCCCAGCTTTTTTGAGGCTAATTTAGCCTTGCCTTCCAGATGACAGCGAAACTGAACATCGCTCGATATGTCAACGCCCAGGATTCCGATGGTTGATCCGGCATCAAGGGAAGCGCCTTCAAAGTTTATGGTTGCGACAAAAGGAGATTTCTTAGCGGTAAACGCGCAAACTTGTGTCTTAGAGGCGTTGAACTGGACTAGATTTAGTCGGGCCCCAATTCGAGACATGGCTGAGTATGTCATCGATATCAGACACAAGCTTGTTGCATTAGATATTAAATTTCTTATATTTTCTATTTCTAGAACAACACAATAAAGACTTTTATTTCTTAAAATAATAGCATATTATAAAACAACAATTGAAGCTATTATTTCAGTATTAAATTACTAAATACAAATTCTCACAATAAAATTCATACTTGACATTGGCTGTCTTGTCAACAGAAAATATTGACAAGTGAATCCATGAGTACTACAAGTCTATGAATGAGTGGATCTCATTTACATAACAGTATATGGGCATTCGTGGCCTGAAAGAAATTATTTGAATGTGAATTTAAGAACCTAGAATATAAACTATTTGCTGCATCACGTTTTATTTGTGTAACAGTGTTTCCGCCCGCGGCTTTTTTTTATAGGATAGGGCTGCAAACGAGCAAGCGGATCACCTGATGGAAAGCGATAACCTCTGCCCATAGACACCCACAACACCAGAGGAGTCACAGATGCGTTACCGGCCTTTTAAGTGGTAATATGCTCTTTTTTTGACGGTTTCGATATCGCATCGGTTCGGGAATACTGCAGGCGACATTTCGTTCCACAGTTTAGTAGAAAATTCCTGGGAAAACTCACTGTGGTGGACTGCCAAGCGTCTAGGTGATGAGGATGAATGTCGCGTCGCGTAGAACGGTGACGGAAACTAGCAGCAGGAATTAATCTGAACAATTCCTCGGAGCACTCCCCGTAATATAAGCGATAGAGGATACATAGCGAAGCTACATGTCTACGTAGAACCAAGGAGTCTAGCCGACATGAAATATCCGGGCAGTTGAAGATTGGGATGTATAGAGTTTTCCAAAAGTATCTCCAAATAACTAAAGGAGATAATTTTTTCTTGTATGGAGAATAGGCCCACTACAAAATGTAACGTTTATTAATGAGACATACGTTAAATAATTTCTTATTAACCCTAGATATTATAAGGAACATTAGCTTGTTTTTATCTAACGGGAATATTGAGAAATCAATTAAAACATGAAGATTAAATAACCTAAAAATTCTTAGTAGTTAGTAGCTTTATTTTGATTTGTAATCAAATTGTTTTTTACGTAAATGCTATTTAACACTTTTTTATTCTTGAAAAATACAATCTTCTTTGGCCACTACCAAACGCCCGAAAACGTATTATTTTTTTGCATTCTAAATACTGGATACGGGAAAGAAAACGAAATCAAGCCGTTGGAAACGTAAACGCAGAATTCGGTTGAAAACAAACCGACGTCAATTGGATGTCAGTGTAGGTACCATTCTGTCGCTGTCAAACATGATGACGCGTTCCGTTTCACGACGATACTGACTGACGAACTAATAGTTAAAATAATCTAAAATAGTATTAAAATAATTATTGAGAGTTCAATACTTTTAAATAAAATAAAAAAGAAATGATACACTATCCTTTATCTATTATTATATTTATTTTATTTGTATATATATTAAATCATCTTTCATGTTGATTTAAAAAACGTTAGTTCCTTTACCTCAAATGTTTAATTAATTGATTTTATTATTCCCGTTTCATTTTTACTCATAATATCGTGCAATTGCTTTTAATAATAAATTGATATTTTAGAGTTCAGTAATATCAATAAACTTTGAATTTCTTATTTATTTGTATCTAAAAGCCTTAAGAAAAGCCTTAAAAATAAGTTGCAAGCTTATGAAGATAAAAGTTTGCAGAAAAAGCGATTTTATTGCATTAAAAAGTAAGTCGGTTGAGTAGTCGTCTTGCAATGAAACCACGCAAGACAGATAGCTACTTTAGCATTTATAATAGTCGGGATTTTATCGTTGTGGCCACAGGGACTCAAACCTGGTACCTCTGAGATGGCTACATCTCGAAACCGGTGTACCTATTCTGTCACAGATCTTGGAGAATGATGTGGCTGAATTGGTGAACGCTTAACAATTTCGGGAGCAAAAGACCGCCTGTTTACCAAGATCTTATCTGACATGAACCAGAAATAACATTGCTATATTGGTTCCATAGTAAATTAATTCAAAACAGAAGTATTAAGACCATTAACAGCCAATTAATTTAATTAAGCAGATAAGACGTTCAGCGCCATCTAGTGTCGCAAAGCAATACTACACTAACCTCAACTTTGCTTAGAACTAAGTGTATAGTAAGATGATAGTTCCTATTAATCAACGATAGATGACGCTGTTAAAACAATTTCAACCCATCTGATAGGATAAAATAAGGATTGGGAATTATTTTCGAATATAAAAATACCCAGAAAGGTTTAATAAAATTTTTAAAAGGGTCATAAATTTAAACAAAAAACCAACTTCAAATAAAACCTATTTCGAACCAAATTAAAATGCAGCAAAAAGGAAAAAAATATACAAATATAAAAAATTAAAAAATATAATTACATTAATATAACATAGTGACAATTAGTATTATTTCTTAAAGTTAACGACCACCTTAGTCTGGTGGTTTCAACGTATCGTCATTTCTGAGGTCCCGAGTTCAAATCCCGGCGGGGGCAGATGATTGTGTGATGAATGCGAGCATTTGTGTCAATATGGTTATGGTTATTAATATATATTTCTATTAAAAATATTTATATATGTATAACTAGCGGACCCGACAGACTTCGTCCTGTCAAAAAGATTTATACAGTGGCAGTTTTTTGTTCCTAATTATTTTATAGATAATGTCGCATAGCCAACCACATCGCAAAAAAATTCTAAATGACCTATTACATTTTGTGGCTATTCAATTTTGGAACGTGACATTAAATCCTCCAACGATGTATTCTGTGCTCCAACGCACGCACGCACACTGTCTTGATAGATATGATTGAATTTCAACTATATGTAGCGTTAATAAAGCGCAAATTGACTCTTTGATGTTAGGAACACACCTTCATTGCTTAGACAACAGTGAGTGCTTGCAATATGAACGTTATACAACAGCAATAAAGCTCAATTCGACTGTACGTTTTAGTTAGAAAACGTTTGCACGGGAAAATAAAAGGGCTGTTTTTAGGGTATTTCCGATAATTATTCGAATTTTCCTCATTGTAAAAACCCTCCTTGAACTTCAACGAACATTAACAAAAAAGAATTGGCCAAATTGGTCCAGGCGTTGTTGAGTTATGAGCTTACCAACACATTTTGCGATTCATTTTTACATATAAGAAGATTTATGTATGTCTATCCGTTGCCCTAGTTCCCATAACACAAGCCTTACAGAGCTTACTTTGGGCTAGGCTAATAGAGTGTAAGGAATATATATTTATTTATCAGTATTTTTTCTTTTCTCTCCGGAGAGGGGAGGCTGAGAATCCGCGACACGCTCCGCCTTTATTCATATCGAGAAGTTTAAGCCATTCTGTAAAGATCCGTTATCTTTAACTCCGGTACTCGACACTAGAGGACGCTACCGACACAACGCTCGGTAACTTCCCGACTATTCTAAAATTTTCTTGAACTTTCTACAGCTTTCCAGAAAGTTCGATGTACTCGAATCGCTTCCAAGATATACTGGAAGATTCCCGATTGTTTCCGTATGTTCGAGAATTATCGTAACAATATTATATGATAGTCTTAAAAAAATTGACAAAAGCGCTCACCAGGCTTAGGGTCAAAACGCCTTCTCAAATAGTCCAGCAGTTTCCCGCTGATGCTTCGCTTCCTGGCCGTCTTGTCGTCAGCTTCAGGGTTCTGTGAAAGGAAGAAAGAAAATAATGCATATTTATATAGCAAGATTAGTTTATAACTTGCAACTTCGGAACTGTCAGAATTCAGTTGCTGCAGTCAAAAAACTAATTACAGCAACATTATTATTCTCATGTAAAACCTACTGAATGGATTTTAATGTGCAGAGAGGTGTGTCTGCGGCAGCGATCGAGACGCCGTCGGCGTTATGACATTATTACACTTCCACCCTTCGAGCATCTGCTCTTGCGGCTAAGGCAAGACAGAGGCGGGTGGCATAATTTAATATAATCAATTTTAGCTACACGTTAAAGGCAGCTCCATTAAATAGAGTGAATGAAATTCGTGACCTAGGTGTGGTGCATGACTCCAAATTGTTATATGAAAAACACATAGATTATATAGCCAATAAGGCGAATAAAATGCTAGGTTTTGTCAAGAGATCATGTTCTCAATTCACAAACATAAAAACAATCAAGATACTGTATTGTTCATATGTTCGCAGCATTCTTGAATATTGTTCACAGATTTGGAACCCCCAGTACAAAACTTATATAAGTAGATTGGAGACAATACAACATAAATTCTCAAGATATTTACAATTTAAATGTAAAAAATACGATGACAGTTACGAGGCTAGATGTAAAAGACAGCACTTGCTCCCTCTTTGTGTACGAAGAAAAATAAGCGACATTACATTCTTAGTAAAAATAGCACAGTCCAGAATAGACACCCCCTATCTCCTTGATAAATTACAACTTAAGGTCCCCAGTAGGTCTGCTAGATTACAATGCCCGCTCTTTGTACCTTACAGCCACACCAACTATCGGAAGGGTTCATTTTTCGTGAGAGCCGCGAACTCGGTGAATGAGTTAGGGAATATCCAAGAGTTAGATCTGTTTAACTCAGCTCCATCCAGATTTGCTCATGTGGTCTCGCAGCAATGGATTGAGTCGGTTCCCGGATAATTAGTTTAGACATATTGTCAATAATGTTCATAGTAATTATTAAGATAGCAGTCAAGTTTTAGGTTAGTTATTTATATGCGAAAACTCGTTAATAGTCCGTAGTATTATAAGTAGATGTTAAATAGTTATTAAGTACTGTTAGTTTTCCTAATAAAATAAAATAAAATAAAATAAAATAAAATACGCCCCCCTGAAGCACATCGGTACCCTCGGTGACGCAACTCACCGACAGCTCGCCACAAGCTGCCCTGAGGGAGACTGCACTGATGGGTCATTTATGGCAGTGAAGGGGCATTAAATGCTCTACCAGCGAGAGATGGAGTTGCCACTTCCATACGCACCTATTTTATCATTCATTATTATTAATCAAATTCAAAATCACATATTCAGTCTAGGATGTTACAAGAACTTGTGAAAGTCGAAAAGCTACGCCATCGGTTCGCAAATCTACGGCGGGAGACCTTGTACTGAGAAGAACCGGCAAGAAACTCAGCAAGGGCTGGTTTTTTTCCCTGTATTAAATAGATACAGAGTAGTCAATTTGTAAATGACTTCAATATGGATAATTCAAGAAGTCACTTTCCATTACATAATATAGGAAATACAACTAATAAAAATATAATTTGAAACATGCCTATATTAGGAATGCCGTGTCATACTTTATAAAATAAATCATATTATTATTAAAATAAATTTAAAAATAGTATAACGGAATTTATTTGGTGGATGTGAAGCGGAGTCTGACATTTTTTTTAGATTCTTAAATATTTGTATACTGTTATGTACGCTAAGAATATACAAACAGATAAAAATATATTGTTCTAGTGAGGTTATTAAGGCAAAACATAGTGCAACATAGTAATTAGTATAGGAAATTGCAACAAGAACATCGTTATAGGTCGCATTTTGTGCTTTATGTTTTTTGAAAAATACTTTGAACGGTATTCCTGACATGACAAGAATAGGCTTGTTGCCTAAATTTCAGTTGTTATACTCTGTCCATTATGTTATTTTCTTTTTGACAGATCGCGCGTATGAAATATTGTTTCTATTTTCAAATTATAGTACTACAGTAATAATATACTTTCTAGACGGGTAACGCCCACATAGTGAAGTGCTCTGTGCATAACAAACTACCACATACAACACAGACAATAAGCAGTTCTTGAAATCAGATAAATCGATAAATTGTCTTCAAATCAAATATTTGTAAATTTATTTATTTCCTTCTCGACAGCTACCTTACATTATTTATAGGTATGTGAATTTTAATATTAAAACGCATATGTAGTTAATAACATCTACGTCAAGTTTAAATCAAGAATTATGATCAAGAATACTTAGAAAATCACATACATACCATTTTTTTAACAAACTAGCTAGGTAATTGGTAATTCGCCAAAAATAAAAAATTTTGCCTAATTTACTTGGCATGTGTAAAACTTTATTTTTTCGTATATTTCTGATCCATTTAAGAGAGAAAAAGGAAAACTTTCTTAAATGGATCAGAAATATACGAAAAAATAAAGTTTTACACATGCCAAGGAAATTAGGCAAAATTTTATATATTTGGCGAACTACCCCAATTGGGTAATTCGCCAAATATAAAAATTAAACAAGTAAATTTATTTACATTATTTATTACATAGATTCATCAGATTCTTCTTCGTAAATTACACTAGACTCGTCAGTTGAGTCCTCTGTTACATAAATAACCAATTCTTGTGCCAATATGTTTGACAATATATGACAATACAATTTATGACAATTAGACAATATATGACAATTTATTTCATGTATTTGAAAAAACCAGATAAACGAATTTAATATTTATAATAAAAATAATATCGCTGCATTAAATCGATTAAAAGTTCTTCTTAAATAAAATCGATATTCTGTTTTAATCGAATCGGTAACTTGCGAGTTCATCACTGATTTCAAAATATCTTAAACTGTCAAAAAGAAAATAATATAATGGACAGAGTATAGATACTAATATACCTTGATGTCTATTCTATACAAAATAATTATTATTTTTGAAAAAAAATGCTTATTTATAAGAATAATTTTGCATTTAATTAAATATTTGACATTA
The DNA here is from genome assembly GCA_036419045.1 of Scirpophaga incertulas. NCBI lineage: Eukaryota > Metazoa > Arthropoda > Insecta > Lepidoptera > Crambidae > Scirpophaga > Scirpophaga incertulas. The sequence goes on along the minus strand of JAYEAL010000677.1, from coordinate 63,552 downwards.
GTCATCAAAAACGCTCATGACTGTCATGGCGTCTTGAATGACGTCACGCCGTGCAAAACACAGCTGTTTTAGTATCGGAATATTCGGTATTGTGAAGTTATTTTAATAAAAAATGGATTCATCGTATTTCAAGTACTGCATAGTGCCCCAGTGTACAAGCACAAGTATAAAAATACCAAAAAAATTATTTATATACGTGCCAAACAATCAGCAGATACGTAAAAAGTGGCTGACACTCGCGAGAAGGAATGATGCCCATTCTTTTTCGCACTTCCACAAGACACTTGGGAATGACATTTTGACTTTGACGTTTCGCACGGCGTGACGTAACACTTTTTAATTGGTGTTTGCTGTCACGTGACTTATGGCTTATTTTGTGCAATTTTATTTTATAAAAATATAAATAATCAAAGTTATTATTTTATAAAACTTTGTTTTTTCATAATTAAATGATCATCTTAATAGTTATGCAACCTAATGCATCAGATTTGTTCATAGTGGATACAAGCCTATTGTCATGGATAGAGATTTCTTTTGACTTGCTATAATTTTTAATTTGTAAAAAATACGTTAATAATAATATAATACATAACACATTTTTCTGAATTTTGATTTGGTTTGGAAGAGCTATTCGGAGGCTCGGAGGTGACAAAATATGTCGCAATGTAGCAACATGAAGTTCTCTGGTGTGGCAGGGGCTACATCCATTACACTGAATATTTCATTGCCCTCTGAAGATATGTCTCCCTCGGTGACGCCGAGATGATGACGTCGGTACTTAGCCCAGAGAAGTGCTTCTTAACGCTCTATGTATTCATCACTCATAAAGGAGATGTCCCATATTGGTTTATAGTAACTAACTCGGGTAAATTTGATATATTTGTTTATTTATTTTATTTATTTATTTTATATTTGGATAGAAGGCTCTAAAAGAAAGTAATCGCCGTAAGTCATGTTATTTTAAAGACCCCGATTTTTAATAATTCGTATTCTAGTATTTTAAAAAATGAAATATCTTTAATGCAATAATTACACATTGCTTAAAAAAATTATCAACAAGCCTTTTAAAAATCTAAATACATACATAATTGCTTAAATGAACCAAATATTTCTAATTTTGTAAAGTTTTTAACTAACAAAATATAGGGTCTGCTATGTTACTTAATGTATGTTATCTAGAGCCAGAAAAAAATATTAATAAAAAATCAACTGACAAGTCAGGCACCTGCTGTCAATGTCATAATTCAACGGAAAATATCAAACATAGAGTAAGATACCGGTAGTCACAGATAATAAAAACATCATTAAGGTGTTGCCATAATGAAATATTTCTTAAAAACATGTTTTATTTATTTAAAAATAATTGGGGGTGGTAAAAATATTTCTTTTATTTGTTTCATACTTCATATTTTTTCGGCTTTCAATTTAATGTAGTTTGGTGTTTGTTAGTTAACGCTGATCACAAAAAACCAACCTCCTTGTAATAAGAGGACATCTCCTTTCAAATTCATACATTAAACACGAGAAATAAAAATAAGGTTGCCGTTCCAACGTACAGGCTGCAAATAATAGATAGAGGCTTTTTTATGGGACAACTAGCTTTCCGCCCGCGACTTCGCCTGCGTTATATTCCAATTTCCCACAGGAAGGATATGTTTTCCGTCGGTAAAATTATCTGATTTCCTTCCTTGGGTCCTCGGGTTTTACGATTGGTATATACGGGGTGGCTACCCCGTATATACCAAACGTAGTCCGTCCGACCAACCGACGTACCAACTCTAGTCTATCTGTGTATAAAATTTTATTTAAATCGGTTCAGTGGTTTTTACAATACTGCCATACAACATTTCACCCCCTCCTTTCAACCCTTTACGGCCCCAAAAGGTAGCCTCTATCCTGTCTCAGTCTCTAGACTATCTGTGTACCAAATTTCATTTAAATCGGTTCAGTAGTTTTAACAATATTTCTATACAACCTATTATCCCTCCTTTCAACCTTTTACAACCCTTTACAACCTTTTTTGAATGAAATAGTAGCCTATTTCCTTTCTCAGGCTCTAGACTATCTGTGTATAAAATTTTATTTAAATCGGTTCACCCCCTCCTTTCGACCTTTTACAACCCTTTTCTGCTTTAAAAGGTAGCCTCTGTCCTTTCTCAGGCTCTAGACTATCTGTGTACCAAATTTCATTTAAATCGGTTCAGTAGTTTTGGCGTGAAAGCGGAACAGACAGACAGACAGACAGAGTTACTTTCGCATTTATAATATCAGTATGGATGCATAACCTTTAGTTCCACAAAGTTTTACCGATTTGCCTGAGTATTTAGATTAATAATATACTGTCTTATTTATTTTATTGATTATACTTAAGACTTATGTTATTCTGTCAAGGATTGCTTGGGTTTATTTTAATTTTAATAAAGCAATAGTTACGTCGCCAAATATTATCACTATAGTAAATGACACAATGAAACTATAGTTTTTATAGATGCAAAGTGAACTTGTTTCAACTGGTAAAGGAAGTTGGGTTCAGACTATTTATCTGAGGCCGGCTTCTAATTGATATTGCAAAAAGTACACGGAGAAAACAATAGCTCTTGTTGGTTCAATTCAGTATAACGACTCCTTTTTTTTTTTTTTGTTCCCCTGAGGAAAATGCATTAAATTGCATACCCCGGCTGTGGCGAGCCGGCGGTTATGTGGGGCTCTCCTCCCCAGAAGGGGGAGGCCTACCCACTAAAAACCTCAGGGATGGCCTTCCTCAGGCATGTAGGGAGCCCCCGGGAACACCAAGCCACCTCCGGGAACCCCCAGCCTCCGCACCCCTGCCTAGAGGGGAGCCCTCCTCGGGGGAGGCCACACCACCTCCCCCGGTCTCCTCCACCGACGACGCCCCCCGGCCACGGAAGGGGCGTGGTCCATCCCGGGTAAGTATAACGACTCCTGCCGTAGACTTGTGAACCAATCGCGTAGCATCTTTGACGAGCAAAAGTAATTGTAAAAATCCTATTTGAAGGATAATTTTTTGATTTCATTCGAGTCTTTCTTAGGGGTCATCCATAAATTACGTCACACAAATTTCGTGATTTTTTGCTCCTCCCCCCGTCCTAGTCACAGCTACTCACATTTGTGAGACCCCCCCCCCTAGGGTGACGTCACAAATTTTGAAATTATAGAAATTATTGAATGATAAAAGCGGTTTCGAAATCAGTTTTATTTTCATTTTTATAAAATTAACATCAAATCAATTAACAAAACAAAAAACGATTACTTATATGAAATAAGTGTACTCGTATGGTCATTTCATGATTTTCTTATTATATTTTTCAAAATCACGTACCATAATCAATTAGAAAAATAGTACGTTTCGGGAATACCGCTATTAATAGATAGAAGAAGATACTATTCCTTTATTTATTTATGAGAGTATACAGACTTTACAATAAAAGTTAATATTTACAGCACTTTTCATACTAATAGTAATAATTCAAAGTTTGTGTTTTAACAGTTTGCTTATTTGATTTAATAGAATTTGTAATGTGACTTCACGAAATTTAAGATCCCTCCCACCCCCTTGTCACACAATGTCACACTTCGTCAACCCCCTCCCTCCCCCTAACCGTGTGACGTAATTTATGGATGGCCCCTAATCGCACTGCGCATTTAGCAAATGCTGCGTCAATTTTATACGAAAAGTTTTAATGGTATACGAGTAAATATCGCAGCCAACTGATTAAAATAGCCGTTCAATCAAACAGCTAGCTTATTAATAGAATATTTGAGTCGCTCGAAACGTTCAACACTACAGCTGATTCAAAAGCCGCCGTCTAATTGAATTAGTTCAGCGCTCACCGCCGCGGCGCTAGGTGCGTTTCGTTTTCAATATGGCGTCAACTAGCCGTGGTTTGTGATTGTTTCAAGATATTTTTCGGAAAGTAAGTAGTAAATATACGTTACACGTGTTATTAAAGACACAGAGATTATGAGGTCACTTACAAGTGAATCAAAATTTAAACAAATATTCGAGAAGAAATTACGGGATTATGAAATGATTCTCGCTTCGTAAATTTTTGAGTTTGTAATTTTTTGCTTGGTGCAATAAACAATATTATAATTAATAATTTGTTTTTTACTTATTTCATCAAACTTTTGGTCACCTCTTAAACTTAATTCCTACTTACAAAAAGTAAGTAGGAATTAAGTTTAAGAGGTGACCAAAGTGTAAGTAGGAATTAAGTTTAAGAGGTGACCAAAGCAAACTAAGAGTAACCTACTTACAAAAAGTCTTCCTTTGACGACCTCCATAGTCGAGTGGATAGTACGCCGGTTTCAAGGTGTCGCCATCTCTGAGGTCCCGGGTTCGAATCCCGGTGGGGGCAGATGTTTGTGTGATGAATGCGAGCATTTGTACCTTAGTCATGGTTGTTGATATATATTTCAATAAAAATTATTTATATATGTATAATATAAGTATGTCTATCCGTTATCCTAGATCCCATAACACAAGCCTTACAGAGCTTAGATTGGGCTAGGCTAATTGGTGTAAGTAACAAATATTTATTATTTATTTATTATTATTTATTCTCTCAAGTTAAGTACTAAACCAATGGTGACCTTAGTTAATTTGTCATTTAACGAGTTGGCAAAGCGTCGTCTAGCTGTACTCAAAATCGAATATCAAAATCAAAAGAATCTTTATTCAACATAGACCTTTACAGGCACTTTTTGACGTCAAAACAAACAAAACAAAAAAAACAAAAACCAAATCTTTGTGCGTACGTACGAACAAGGAAAATAAAATATTGATTCTACACCTGCTCGGAAATTGGGAGAGCCTTCTCGAGAAGAACAGGCAAGAAACTCTGAAGGTCTATTTGTACTGTTGAACAAGTCGGCTAAACGACGTATATTGAATGCTGTGTGATTGAATGACGTTGTTCAGTCAAAGGGCTAGCTGTTTGATTGAACGGCTATTTTAACCAGTTGGCTGCGACATAAATATAGATTCTGATTTATGAGTATACAACTGTTGTAAATACACCACAAAACAGGTAAGAATTAATAAGAAAACGTGCATTATACACAAAATTAACTTCATTCGCTTTCCTAAGCCAACTTGGACCGCAGTACGTCACTGCCACACACAGTTTCCATTAGCAAAAGTATTGCAATAATTTGATTACGCCCCCAAATCCTGGATACACCCCATTGGTCATAAGCGTGTGTTTTATGGGTCTGCTGATAAATTATGAACCCTGGGGGCTTATGAGGAGGTATATATATAGCTGATAAATGCGATTTCATTTACGCGGGACACTTTATATATATGTATATAAGATACTAGCTTTCTGCCCGCGGCTTCACCCGCGTGGATTTCGGGATTGGGTCTATAGAGGGTTAAGGGTCATAGCTTTTGCCCACGGCTACATATGCGCGGAAGTCGGTTTATGGCGCGAAGGTTTTATCGCGCTTCCCGTGGGGCTATCCGTTTTTCCGAGATAAAAAATACCGCAAAACTGCTCAAGAATCACTCTATCTATTGATGAAAACCGAATGAAAATCTGTGCAGTAGATTTTGAGCGAAACCTTTATTGCGCATCCCGTGGGATCTGCCGATTGTTCCGGGATAAAAAGTAGCCTATGTTACTCTCCATCCCTTCAACTATCTCCACGTAAAAAATCACGTCAATTCATCGCTCCGTTTTGCCGTGAAAGACGGACAAACAGACAGACACACTTTCCCATGTATAATATTAGTATGGACTTTTTTGTGATTAAGACAACACAATTAGTGAAACACAATTGAGTTTCTCTGTAAGAAAAAGAAACGATATTTAATGCTATTACTAACAATGTCTGTTCCTAAACCACAACTAAAACACTTCAACAGTAGAATTAATAAATTCTTCTCTCAATAACATTTTTTTTTCCTCAGGAGAGGAGGCTGAGAATCCTCATGGATACCAACGCAACAGGCAAGCAGGGATGCGTTGATTATGTCGGACTCCTGGTGAAGCGAGGCGGCTCGACCCAACAGACCTACCGACTAAACTCAGCCTAAGCCTTTGGTCCTAATGACCCTACTGGTTTTATTGATGAGAGCCGCACCTCAGGAGAGGCACGGTTAGCGCTGCCCCATGGGGGGGCATAAGCGCTAGAAATAGGCACGGTTCACCAAAGTGGGACCGGCCTGTTTTGACGGGAACCTACACGTGGCTATGCAGAAGGCTGCCGGTTAAGGGGTGACAAGGGGGGCGACAGCTCAGACGCCGCCGCTTGCAGGTCTAGAAGTTCCTGCGTGAGTTGGTTAGGGGGGTCGCTAAGGACATGACGCGGTCTGCGTATCCTCTGCCGATATGGATTGGGGTTGTCCGCTGAAGGCGGTGTGGAAGAGTAACTCGATGACTCGCGTATTAGTGGGTTGATGTGCTCTTCCGCGGCTCTGAAGAACCGTTTGGAGCACTCCCTAAAATGTTGTTGGAGAGTGGGGTCAATAACAATTACGAGATGCACAAGCTTATAGGTTATTGTTCACGCCAGCAAGACCCTACCAAAATATTGTACTCCTAACATCTGTTGGCGATAATTCACTTTTATGTCAGCTCACCTTCAATACGCATGTCTGTTTTTATTAATTCATAGCTGACCCGCGCCCACTTTCGTTGGGCATAATATTAATAATCCCCGAAGCGAGCACGAAAGCGAACTGAATTAAGCCCGAAGCCATTGCGCGCCGTCCGCTGATGATGATGATGATGATGATAATGATGATGATGATGATGACACTCAGCAATAATGTGACTTTCTATTGGTGAAAGAATTTTTAAAATCGATGATGATGATAATGATGATGATGATGATGATGATGATGATGACACTCCGCAATAATGTGGCTTTCTTTTGGTGAAAGAATTTTTAAAATCGGTTCAGTAGATCCCGAGATTACCCCTTACAATTTAACAAATATACAAATATACAAACACACAAACTTTACTTCTTTATAATATTAGTATAGATTTGCAATATAAAATTATCTCAAATCCAGTCTTTTATTCTAAATTAAGAAGATTTGATATACATATTCTTGCCTAAACAGTTATCTTTTTCCATAGCTCCAACTTCATCTATTTGTCATGTCACGTTCGATGACGTTTGATGCGCGGGAAAATCCAAATTACAGAAAATGATATAGTATTTATTTTTACATATATTTTGGTTAATTCACACAATGTCTTTATAAATATATTCACACATTAATATATATTCTGGTGCATAAGTTATAGTTTTGCAAAGTTTCATTAAAATCCCTTAAGTAGTTTTTACGTAATAATTACAAACTGACCATACTTACAAATTTTATCGTGTATGGTTAGTTAATTACGTACACAATAATTGTTTAATATAAGTTTGAAATTGTGTAATTTATTAATCATCGATATATATATATGTACTACGTACTAGATTCGCCCGCCCGAACACTCACTACGTTCCAGTGAAGTGCAGGGTACACTCTGCACCTCGCTCAGTGAGTCGTCGGCCCGCTCGAACACTCACTACGTTCCAGTGAAGTGCAGGGTACACTCTGCACCTCGCTCAGTGAGTCGTCGCCATTCGCGCAGTGTGCATCGCTCATAGGCCGACAATAAACGTAATTAAAACAGTGATTAAATAGTAAACCTGAACACTCACTACGTTCCAGTGAAGTGCAGGGTACACTCTGCACCTCGCTCAGTGAGTCGTCGGCCCGCCCGAACACTCACTACGTTCCAGTGAAGTGCAGGGTACACTCTGCACCTCGCTTAGTGAGTCGTCGCCATTCGCGCAGTGTGCATCGCTCATAGGCCGACAATAAACGTAATTAAAACAGTGATTAAATAGTAAACCTGAACACTCACTACGTTCCAGTGAAGTGCAGGGTACACTCTGCACCTCGCTCAGTGAATCGTCGGCCCGCCCGAACACTCACTACGTTCCAGTGAAGTGCAGGGTACACTCTGTACCTCGCTCAGTGAGTCGTCGCCATTCGCGCAGTGTGCATCGCTCATAGGCCGACAATAAACATAATTAAAACAGTGATTAAATAGTAAACCTGAACACTCACTAGGTTCCAGTGAAGTGCAGGGTACACTCTGCACCTCGCTCAGTGAGTCGTCGCCATTCGCGCAGTGTGCATCGCTCATAGGCCGTCAATAAACATAACTAAAACAGTGATTAAATAGTAAACCGGAGCAAAAATAATTATTGAAAATTTAAGTGAGTAAAATATCTAGTTGTTTAAGTGGAAATAAGGATAATAATATTATAATTATACAACGTAAACAATATTTTGTATTTATTGACGACGCGGTGTCACGTGCTTGCTAAAATCATAGAGTAAGGCCATACAGATGTTCTCCCATTCCTAAGCGTACGCGGCGACTTTAGATTAATATATGAATAGACGGGATGATTATACAATGTTTAGTTCGTAATTTTTTATTTTTAGTACAAATTTATATAGTAGTAATAATTAAAAAAAAATATATATTGCAAAAGAGCGTTTCTTTCTGTGCTTATTTTGTGTTTTATACATATTTTTCACCAATATTTTACAACGAATATATATAAAAAATATACCTGACCAAGCTGAAGTACCCTACACACATGTATAGAGCTGGGGCTGTGTTGTGCATTGTGTGAAGCCCTTTTAATAGTTGCTTTCGGATTAATTTTGTTTGACAATAACATTTCTGTATTTTCTGTAACCATAACAACGAACCCATGACCAAAGTCAAGACAAAGGCCAATAGCAGAAGAGTTGCCCATCATACAATTTGACGTCGACCAATCACAGGGCCAAAATTCTTTCAATAGTCTGCTGCTGCTGCCAAATTTGGATTGTTTGACATGTTTATAAACAGAAGATAAAAGTTTTATGATATTATATTTTATAAGTTTTATAATAATGTATAGTTTTTGTAGTGAATTGTTTTTGTAGTAGTGATTTAATGTCGCAACTGCAGTCAAGGACTGGCCAGGCTACCGACGTTGGAGAAAAAATTGTAAAATGTGAGCTCTGTTTTTTCATATTCATTTTTTCATATTTCAAATTTTTTCATAGCAAACGAGGCTTGAAAATACAATTGGTAAGGTTCATAAAAATTCAACTACATTAGAATCACTCTCACAACTTAACTTTCATCAGCAATCATCGGAAGACCTAGTAGAGTCATCTAATACAGCGGAGATTAATTCATTTTGGAAAACAATATCGAAATTAAAAAACAACGTACCAATAGTAAAAAGAATTCCTAGAGGGGCTCGCATTTCGGTGGCATCATCCTTATCCCATGCTATAGACAATATCATTAAAAATAATTCATCACAAAACTGGGTGCAGTTGCTTACTTTCGCTTATCGGGTCCTACATGTCCACAATGAAAACGACAACACTTTATCCCTTACTCAAAAAATAAAAAATAATTGTTCTCAACCCCCACAGCACATTGACTCAATACAAATTAAGAAAAGACGCCAGGACAACCCTTTTGATGTTCATAGAATTGAGTCGAAAATGAACGAAGGAGACATTAAAGGTGCGTGCCAATTAATTTTTTCAAATGATACCATTACCCCTAACTCTTCAGAAACAATATTTAATTTAAAGTTAAAGCATCCATCACCCGCAACAACACTTCAGCTGCCTGACCCACCTGAACTTAGTGATCTGTCGCCTTTGACAAATATTTTTACTATTTCTTCTGAACATTTTTTTCAAATCAATAAAATAAATAATATTATCAATCGAACTCTAATTTAAAACCTTGAAAAATTTAAACTTCTTACTAAAACCTAAAACTTAAACTTCTTTAAATGCGCGAACAAGAAATCAGAATACAAACATTTGAGAAAATAGACATGTGGGAGAAAGAACCAAGGTGCTACTGCACCCAGAAAGCAGTGATTGCAGAACTTGGAGGCTTGTAGGAGACATCAAATCAAAGGTTTTTATAAATTATTATCTTTATTATTTTAATTATTCATGAATCTTAAGACTAGATACTACTTATTAACTCTAGTTCTAGCTCTAAAGGTTGGTTTCTATATTTGTAGCTTAAAACATAATTCTTGACTTGCATTGTAGAATTCAATCGAGAACAAGTTTTATTTTTTCAACTAAGCTATCTAATTCACTCATGAAAGATGTACGTTCACATTAGAGTTTAATGCTTGGGATTAAGGGAGAAGGGGGCTGGAGAAAGGTGGTACGATTTTAGAAGAGGGGCCCGGAATTTTTTTTGCGGGGGGGCCCGGTTTGTAAACGTTACGCCACTGAGTGTCCGTTTGTGAAAACTTATTTCATAGGATTTCATATAATTTTAAGAGTTTATATAAGTCACTTTCGATTCGAACGGTTCTTAGGCAGAACATGTATGGAGCCTGGACAATGTCCTTTGGATGTCGCGTTGTCAAGATCGGGTAACAGCTGAGGTGGTTGCTTGCAAAAATAAATATGATGCTCAAAATAACTATTCCACGCGGTCGCGGTCGCGGGGTTCGAAGTCGCTGGCACACCTATGTATTAGATATATGTCCATTGACAAGTTTATAAAAATTTGGTAAAGCTCTATTGCTTATTAAGTAATAAGTTATAGAATAGTATAGAAACAGACATTTTAAGAAAACGCGTCAAGTAATTTATGGCTGATAATACTATTGATGGCATACCACGTCCTGCCGCTTCCTCGCCGGCGCCTGTCGCTTATTGTGCGTAGCGACCATTCCGTGCATGCCTGTGTCACTTTTATCAATCACAAGTCACTAAAATCGTAATTAAAATCAATCAACAAACACTATACAGGAACTATCTTTAATCCGGCACTCCGCTAATACGTCATTCAGCAATCCGGCGCTCTCAGATGGCCGTCATGAGGGAGTCATGTGGAGACCCGGAGACCTATTTTTGAATTACGAATGCGACTTCGAAATCACGGATGTGACTACCTTAGTCACAGGTGTGATTTCATTACGAGTGCCCTCACCCACTCGTAATCAAGTCATACTTGTGGAAATGTTATCTGTGTTTTGTTTGATTTTTCAGTCTATATATACAATATATATATGTATATGTATATATATATATATAACCATAATGGTTAAGCCGGTAATAACCGGCAGCGGCTACATTCTGCGTGGAACCGAACTTCTATATTTATGTGTGTACTTTATCTATGTTGGCAGCTCTGCGATCGACTTTCAAAAATTGGATGTTTAGAAATCCGTGACCTCAAAGTCACCGCTGACTAAATAGTCAGCGGTGATTTCGAAATCGCATTCATAATTCAAAAATAGGTCTCCTGACACGTACTTGTGTAAACAAACAAATGCCGATCGGCCAAAAACAAAAGAAAATTGTCAGTTTCTTCACTCCACCAGAACTGTAAGTCTTGGTGTGCTTACGTTTCTGTTTAAAATGATGATTATGTATTTTAAAACGTATTTTTTTATAGTTATTTATGCAACTGTTGTATAATCAGGGGTATTATCTACAATCATGATGTGAATCCTCTATAAAAGATTTCCAATATTCGAGTGAAAAAATGGCGGGACATGACACGATAAGACGAGAATCCGAAATTACGAATTAGTCTACAATTTATTGTTCGTTTTTCAAAATTTTTGCGATCTGGTGGTGAAAATGTCATTGCATGAGAATGTTCTTTTTTTGAAATTCATAATATCACGCGTTTGGATGATATAATGATCATAATATCATTGAGTGTTTTAATGTTGGCAATAAGCTAATTGTTATAGGTTCTTATATCCTATAGAGGATTTATAGCATGATAAGATAATAGTAGTTTATGCAACTGTCATATAATGAAGGGTATTAAAACACGAGTGTGAGTTTATGAAACGAGCGCAGCGAGTTTCATAATAGTAACGAGTGTTTTAATACCCGTGTTATATGCAGTTGCATACACTACTTTATCTTCACTAATGCAATTAATCAAACAACAAGAGTAAAAGCTTCAGGAACGCTATGACTTTTGAATACTTCGTGATATCAATATTGTTGTAGATATTCAGTGTGGACTTAGCATAGAATATTTAGCCCACATAGAAGATGGCTTGAATTTGTCGGAGAGGTCTTTGAGATACGCAAGAATAACATTTTCAGAAAATGATGTAGTTTTCTTTTCGATCTTCCATGCCAAAAAGTTATTATATTCTTTTTCATATAAAATTCTAGATTTTTCTGGCAAAAGATTACTAGTTACTTCTGTTGCCAATTCTAGAATATCCGGAGGCGTACAGATATCGTCGCTGTCCATTTTTAACTTTTAATTTGTATAAATTGTGTAAAACAAAACACACTGCGAAACATTAAATTCACGCGTACGTGTATTGTTACAGTGAACTTGCCGCCATTAAAATCTAACCAATGAGAGCACAGCTGCGCGCGCAGGGCCGATCAAGAGCGAGCGCGCGCTGTTCAGTTTTCACGTATAATCCAACTATTTTCAAAAGCCAGCCTAATATAAAAATTTTAATACAACTTGTCTGAGGATTTTGACATATGGCTCGCCAGGTTAATTGGTCGCGTTTTATTGATGTTATAATGAGATTTTACGATATCGGTGTGGATATTATACCATCATATGAAATTGCTTAAATTGAGTGTTTTGTTGTCTGCGCTATAACAGTAGTAATTATAAATCAAGTATGGGAAATATAAGTAGAATGTTACAACATTAGTGTAGATAAAAGAGTTAATTAAACTGTTCTGTCTGTAATTCAATAGACATGTACTTTTTAATAAAAACTTGAAAATAAAACTCGACTTCTTTTGTACTTATTGTGTACTAGCTTCCGCCCGCGGCTTCGCCCGCGTGAAATTATTTTTTGTCAATCCTGGTCCCTTATCTTCAATTCAACCCCTATTTCACCCCCACACTGGTAAAAATTTCAAAATGCTAGAGCAAAAAGAGTTCCATTTTAAGTCATGATTTATTTATTTAAATACTAAAACCAACCGCGAAAATAACTACTTTTTTTCTCAATTACGTAATTTAAATTATATTGCTAGTTAATTTGTCTATTGAGATGTATGAAAAAATTTTATATGTTTGTTTTATTGTTTATTAAATAATTAATAGAATCGTAAATACGAAAAAAGTTTTTCATCCTTGGAAGAACATACGTTTTTTTTTCAAAGGGATATCAACACTGCACTGATTTGTTTAGCTATGTTTAATATATTGTTACTTTGCTGTGCTAAATGCCAAAATCTGTATCTTAATAAAATAATATTAAATTAATAAAAATTTAAATGAGGTTACTGTTTCAAGTATAGTTAGGATTGATGTAGTATTTAACAATAATATAATCTCTAATACCAGGCGAACATAAGAGTGTACGAAATAGACCAACTATTTTGCCGCGAACTGTCAAAATTCGCGCGTTTCTCGACAACGCGGTATCAGAACTAAACGATAGAACTGCGTATAGCATTGCAGCATCCTTGCTACCACTTTACTTTTGCTGCTGACACAACCGTTATCCAGTTTCAAATATAGACGAATTTGGCTTAACGGCTTCTGCTTTTATATCCAATGCATCCTGTAACAGCGCGGCAAAATTAAAGCTGTTTGTATCCTGACTTTATTCTGTGGGCGGTAAGGTCGAATTTCTTTTGTCGGAGATATATCCTTGAGTACGCAATATGCGTGTTTGTCATACTAATTAGCTTTAATGATATGATTTTTTTTCTTTAATCCAATATTTTGTCGTAATGTTACTAAATCCCAACTAATATTATAAATGCGAAAGTAACTGTGTCTGTCTGTCAGTTACGCTTTCCCGCTTAAACCTCGCAACCGATTTTGATGAAATTTGGTACAGACAATCTTGAGACCCTGAGACAGAACATAGGCTACTTTTTATTTCGAAAAAAGGGAAGACAACCTACTGTCGGTTCTTTCCTCGTTTCTACATTCAACTCATTATCTTTGAAAGAAGTTTCTACCATTTTTATTCGCTGTTCGCTTTCTACTTCTCTTTTTAAAAATAACATTAATTCATCTAATTCGTTATTCGTCGCTGGCTTATTAACCGACTTCAAAAAAGGAGGAGGTTCTCAATTCGTCTGTATGTATAATATTTTTTTTTTTTTTTTATGTATGTTCACCGATATTTTCGTCAATTATAGACGGATTTCAAAAAAATTTTTTTTGATGGATAGAGTTTACTTCTGAGGTGGTCCCATTTTCACCAGTCCAGGATCTGATGATGGGATCCAGGAGAAATCGAGGGCAATCACCGAAAATTGTATGCTCGTATGGTGTTTTTGTTACGTAATCACATCTCACTCAGGTATATGCTTCAGGGTGTCAACATCTGATGGTGCTGTGCTGATGATGAAGCTACAGTACTCCTCAACGGTTAGGAGTTTGAAGGCAGTACTGCAATTGGTCGATGGAAACTATTTAGTAGTATGTAGTGCTAACATGTTGCTTGTGAGGTATGCTTGAATCAACATCTGATGCTGCTGTGCTGATGATGAAGCTACAGTACTCCTCAACGGTTAGGAGTTGGGAGCAGTACTGCAATTGGTTGATCGAATGTATGTAGGGCTAACGGGATACTTGTAAAGGCGCATCCAGATTCACGCCGAGAAATATGAACGATTCGTCAAACGAACGTATTAATTAGTGACTATATATTAAATAAATTGAAACCCTAACCCTAAGTAAATGAACTAGCATCTATTTTTAGTTCAAAACGCATTAACACAACTAAAAATCGAGAAATAAATGGACTTTTTAAAAAAAAATCAAACCGACTTCAAAAAAAAAACACAAACGACAATAACAGACAATAGCAGTACTTACATAACTAAAAAGCGATAAATAACCTAATTTATTCACTTAATGCATATTATATATCTACAATTATTTAAATATTTACAACTTAATACCTAATACTTTAACAAAGTCTTCTTTAACTATTTAAATATTTACAGTTATCACTTATTTCAGCGCGCTTATGCAATTTCCTATTCTTAGTTTTGCTTTGAATTTTAATGTCGGTCAGTTTTCTTAATTACATTTATTTGTTTGGCTGGCACCGACTCCAAAAATAAGTGATAACTGTAAATATTTAAATAGTTAAAGAAGACTTTGTTAAAGTATTAGGTATTAAGTTGTAAATATTTAAATAATTGTAGATATATAATATGCATTAAGTGAATAAATTAGGTTATTTATCGCTTTTTAGTTATGTAAGTACTGCTATTGTCTGTTTTTGTCGTTTGTGTTTTTTTTTTTGAAGTCGGTTTTTTCTTTCCCATATTTTTAAAATCTCGTTAGGTAATGCCGATTCAATCAACGCCTAATGTAGCTAGCGCTCTTAATTGCGTATTAATTTTGTCGTATAAGATCACAACTGAATTCGATTTATCTTTTGCCATTACTATGTTCAACAGCTCTCTTACATATATCTGTATCAGTAATTCATCTCTTGCATATCGACTCTTTAATTCATCCACACATTCATCGTAACTTTTTTCATTAGCGGGGAAACTTTCTACAAATGAGCTTACCTCTGTGCCCAGCTGTGTAGATTGTATTAGAAATGCAAGTTTGTCAATAGGGTCCATACTTTTATCATCATGAATTTTCCTAAATTGTCCCCAAAAAGTCAACCAAATTTTAATATCTCCATCAAATTTTTGCAATTCTAGTGTTGGCAATTTGTAATTTCTATTCAATGTAATATTGCGTCCACCTTGCTTTTCTTTTATTTCGTTGGTCTTTTCATGTAATATTTTTCATTTCTGTGTATATTTAGTTAAGATAGTTAATCTTCAAATTCTTTTTCTAACTGTATTTCATTGAAATCGGGATTTTTTATTAAGTCATCTTGAATTTCTTTATCTAGATTTATCAGTTTCTGGTGCAGTTCATCTAGAAAATCTATTTTTGAAATCCTTTCATATTTCTTTTTTATATCTGATTCTTGTAATATTTCCTCGATTTCATTACAAGTTTTCGAAAGCAATCTTCGTAATACGCTTCTCTGTTTAACGACAGACTCCATTTTACAAAAGTTTGCAAATAAATTCACGGTCGCCAGATGTTGAAATAGAATAATAATGTGAGGATAGGTTCTTGACCGTCATTAAAAGAATGCGTTTGATATAAACACTTGTAATAAAAATATTTTACAGTTATAATATTATAAAACACAAAAATGAAACTTCTGAATTTATATGATTGACAAGACTAATCAAATCAAAAACATCAAACATATTTCTTCTGTAGTATACATAGCATAAATACTTACACCTCATTTCACAACATCGATATAGATAATAGAAGAATGAATAAATAAAATGAAACTACGTTTAATTGAAAGTTTATTTGCTTGTTCTTCTGAAGAAGGCAATTCCAGTTTCCGCACAAGTGTTTGATATCAATATGTACTTGCAAAGATGTTTGAGTTTGACTTTATTGTGAATGTATTTTAATTATTCTTGGTATGAACATTAGACATATTTACATCCAATGGAGTATGCTGTATATATATACTTCCCATTGCATAAACAATATATAAGTAAAATATCGCCACTTTTTTAGGGTCCAAATTGAGCAAACAAAAATAACATCAAACAAACACTGCGGGCTGAATCGATAACGAGGATTTTTCCAGTGACGGATACGTTTATTCTAATCTTATCTTTTTATTTTGAAATATATGGCAAATATATAAATATATTTTAAAATATAATTTATTTTCATCATATATTTTGTTTATGAGATTCTCATGATAGTCTAAATATTTGAATATTTGACACATTTTTTTTTAAAATATTGAAATTATTTAATATAATAGAGATACTGATATATATACATATTAGTAATATTCAGAATTTTTATGGTAAATTATGCAAGTTATTTTATTATTTGTATTTTTAGCTTTTATTGAAACGAAAGTTTTCGGTTTTACTTAAAATCTAATGAGTGACATTTACAATTTCACTACCATGTTTCTGTGAGCACCGCTGTTTATTCTTTTGTTGTTATTAAGACCAACAACAACTGTTATAATATTAAATCTAAATATTACAAATCCTTAACCTATATAATATATAACAATGTTTTTAAGACAGTCACAGCATACACCACAATGTACACAGTCAAACATTTAAAAAAATCCCAAAGGAAAATAACATAAAACAACTCAGATGATTATCAAGTATGATGGCAATACGAATCCGAAATTTGTCATACATTCGTCACTTCCTTTCCATTGCACAAAACCGTACGGTTGGTTTTGATTTATATGCAATTGGTACCTTGCGTAGATATTTCAGCATGATACGGACCGTATGTTTTTGACTGCATTTGACATTGACAAGTTAATCAAAAGTGAAAGAAACATTGTTTAAACTTACAATACCTAAGTTTTGATTGCAATTTAATTGTAGTGATTTGCGATTAAAAATCCAACTTTATTATTATTTAAATGGATTTTAATGTGAAAAAATGGCTTTTCCAAAAATAGAGGGGTATGTTGTTACTGAGAAGCTAGGATCCGGTAGCTATTCTACTGTTTACAAAGCATATACAAAGGTAAACAGTTCTCTAATCAATATCTTGTGTTTTACACACGATCATCCTTTTATTATGAGTACAACTCGTGTATGCTGTTGAGCAATTCTTGAATTACTATATATTTAATTCATGTTCAAACTTTTGAGTTAACTGTGACTTTGTATTTCTTATAATATTAAATTGAGAGACGTGTATTTGGACTGTAATTTATTTTGCGACTGACTAACATAACCAGGCATACACTTTATGTTTAAGCTTAGGTATTGATGAATGAACAGCTACGTAGACCGCGCTTTGTGCTACGTAATGTTATGATCTGAACACTACCTAATCTTAACATTGTTTTTGAGTCTCATTGAGCTGTGATTGATAGGGATGATATTGAGTTTAAGAAACTGCATGTTAGTTGCACATAGTATAACACAAAGTCCCTCTCTTTGTCCCTATATCCCTTCTTCTTTGGAATAGATCAGGGAGGTATAATTGTAGTGACTCCATACGTGTTACAATTTCACCTACCTAATCCAATGAATAATATCATTGACCTAATCTCAAAAAATTTAGTAAGAAAGTATAATTATACTTTATCAATTAGTGTTCTATTGATTTTATTACCTTTTATATTTTGTAGTTTACACCTGAGATCACTAAACAAACTAAAGAAAGAATTAATAATACATATTTTATTTTATTTAGTGAATTGACTTTTAGTTTTACATAATTGACTACTAAATGTTTAATTTATTTTTGGTAATTATTTTAGTATTCTATGTAATTAGGTAGTTTAATATTATGTACTTGCAGAAAGAAATTCAATTTAAGCATAACATGTATAAACCTAAAATTTTTAATTTTTATTTGCTATTCATTTCTTTACTCTTTTATTGTAATTTTTATGTTTACAACTTATTATTACAACAATAAGCTAAAAGATGAAATACTATTTTGAAAGTTCAATATAATATTTTTACAATCTCTGAAAGGGATCAGTTTTGGGTCCTGTGCTATATACTATCTACACAGCAGATTTGCCATCTTCTGATGAAGTAACTATAGCTACCTATGCTGATGATACGGCAGTACTCTCATGCGACGGGGATCCTTGCACAGCATCCATAAAATTACAAAGACACCTGGACACACTTGGAACGTGGCTTAGAAAATGGAGAATCAAAGCCAGTGCTGCTAAATCTACTCATGTGACATTCACACTAAATAGAGGTGATTGTCCATCGGTGACACTTGATGGAGGTGTCCTGCCCCAGCATTCATCGGTTAAGTATCTTGGGATGCATCTAGATAGGAGGCTTACCTGGAAAGAACACATTAAAGCTAAGAGAGAACAAGCAAATGCAAAACTTCGAGATTTGTACTGGTTAATAGGACGAAGGTCCTCGCTTAGTCTGGAAAATAAGCTGATAATATATAAAAGCATCATCAAACCTGTATGGACATATGGTATCGAACTCTGGGGTCAGCAAGCCATTCCAATGTAGAAATACTACAACGCTTCCAAAACAAAGCCCTAAAAACCTTAAGCAGCGCACCTTGGTTTATTCGAAATGAGGAGATACACAATTATCTGGAAATACCTACACTCAAAGAGCAGATTGAGATCTCATGTAAAGCATATAAACGCAGACTCCAAATGCATATAAATAAATTAGCGAGAACGCTCATTAACACAAATGAAAGTATATTCCGTTTGAAGAGAACAAGACTAGCTTCCATTTGAAGTTATACTTATTGTATGGGTTGGTACATCACTGGATGTACTAAAACCTTAAAATTCAATAGACTCAACAAATTTAATAAAAGCTAAGAGGCTGATTGTAAATAGAAAAATTTATTATTAAAAAAAAAAAAAAAAAAAAAAAAAAAAACAATCTCTGAAAATAGCAAGTTCCCAGGCATATCGATACTATTGATGTCACAAAATCGCAAGTACATAAAATTAAACTACCTATTCCGAGCACTAATAATAATTATGCATCATGGATCTAAATATGTTAAATTTAATGTGTAATATGTTGATAAACAATATTAAATGAATAGTTTGAAAGTGATATTGCATTCAAAATATAATATATACAATTACTCTTAGGTAGGTGCCCGCACTGTGGTTGCTGTGAAGTGTGTAGAAAAGTCCCGCATCAAGAACTCTGGGTCGGCGGTAGACAATCTCATCACAGAGATAAGACTGCTGAAGACACTGACTCACCCGCACATTGTGCATATGAGGGAATTCACTTGGGATGATAAGTGAGTTACTGACTTATTATCGAAGAGTATTGAACAGGCGTCTCACCTATTTTAGTTGCAGGGGGACTCCAGTTACCTAGCCTTAATTATAGTTTAAACATTATACTATTTTTATTTTGTCTGTTTACTAGTGATAGTAAGAGTAGGCAAAGGGGTAACAATTTGTGGAACATTTTTGTAAAAAGGTTATGCATTGCACCATAAAAAATCCTCTTAGATTTTTGCAGCCTCTATGTTGTAATGGCAAGCTTATATTTTTTCTTGTGTTTAATTTATGAATTTGACATTTACCAAAACTATTATGGTTCTTATGAACATAAATTAAGTTTTCATTAAATGTATTGAGGGGCCATCCATAAATTACCTCACACGGTAAGGGGAGGGAGGGGGTTGACGAAGTGTGACATTGTGTGACAAGTGGCTGGGAGGGGGTCTTAAATTTCGTGACCCCACATTTCAAAATCCATTATAAGCTAACTGTTTTTTTTTTTTTGGTTTATTTGTTTTATCCACAATCAGTTTCCTAAAACTATAAGTGGATGGGATGTTGGCTGGTTAATTTGTTTGGCGTGGCCTCCATTGAGGTCACTACCTTTCCTAAAAAATACTACACTCTCTCATGCAGCTGTAAAATGTTATGCCTTTTCAGGCGTCTCTCATATCTATCCATTTTTAGTTGACTGCCAGTTGATTGGATGCGAAGTTAGTCACAGTTGATAAGACTCCGAACTAGCTCTGATTTCCTCCATAACAGTTTTTACCATTGGGTTATCATGGATTTTCATTATTTTTCACAAACCAGGGGACATTTGCAATTGTGCACAATATCATGTTTTGGCATCTTTGGATGATTGCTACATTGGAGTTGCTGGCGCTCCCCCACAGCTGTATACCGTACATCCATATCGGTTTCAGTATGGCGTTATATACGAGTAGTTTGTTGTCGGTGCTTAGCTTACTATTTCGCCCAAGCAGCCACAGCATAGTTTTGTATTTTATGTTCAGCTCTTCCCTTTGCATTAAAGCTAACTGTTAAAACACAAACTTTAAATTATTACTATTAGAATGAAAGGTGCTGTAAATATTAATTTTTATTGTAAACTCTGTATATTCTCATAAATAAATAAATGAATAGTGTCTTCTTCTATCTGTTGATAGGGGTACTCTCGAAAGGTACTATTTTTCTAATTGATTATAGTAGGTGATTTTGAAAAATACAATATGAAAATCATCATGAAATGATCATATACTTATTTAATATAAGTAATCGTTTTTTTTTTTTGTTTTGTTAATTGATTTGATGTTAATTTTATTAAAATGGAAATAAAACTGATTTCGAAACCGCTTTTATCATTCAATAATTTCTAAATAATTAATAGAGCGAAAATACAAAAGAATTATGGTGACTTAATGGCTAAAAATGAAATATAAGTTTAAATGCAGTTACGTATTTAAAAATGCTGTCTTTTATATTGTATTGTTGGATTTTGTATAAAATTAACGGTCAATAACTCAATTTGGCCAAAATCAGACTTATACCCTTTTTCACTAGGGTGTAACCCTAGTGAAAAAGGGTAAATATTCTAAATAATTAATATTATTAGTAAATTTTCTACTACTCTTCATCTACTCATTACTAATATATCAAGGGATTATTATAATCTAAGGCTAATTGTCTTCTTCCAGGAACATTTACATCATCATGGAGTATTGTTGTGGAGGAGACTTATCGAAGTACATCCATAGATACGGCAGAGTCCCAGAGAAGCAGGTTAGTGTTATTATTCATATCCAAAATAGTGTTACGAGCTGGGTCAGTAAATCAAACGGCAGTCTACCAAAACACTGAACTTTAATTAATTAGCACACTTATTAATTAGCATTAGTCACTAATCACTTCACTGAAAGCACTGAAAGTCACTTCTTAGTTCTCCAATATCACTTCTTAGATATTTTCGCGCTGTATCGCAAAACAATACTCCTCCCGGCGGCCGGACACAGCCTTATATAGTCCCCTAAGGCACTTGCCACTCTTGCCAAGAACATTCGCGGTCACACTCGACTGTGTAGTCCAATACACAAGCGCGTAGGAATGACGTCGCGCGTTCGAGACGTTTCGAGTATAACTGTCTCTTCCTTGTGCTATCCTTGTCACACAATACTCGAATATTCCCGTACTATCTTTCTCGAATATTCTGAGTTTGTCTATCTCTTTCTAATGATGTTTACTCATTCTAATACTTCTCGAATGTTCCAACTATATATGTCTCTTTCTACTATTGCTATCTCTTTCACTCCTATTGAAATTTATGTCACTTTACTGAAGTAGGCTTAATGGCTCATAAGGGGTCCTGAAAACGCCTGAAAACGGGTTTTCAGGTTATTGCGGCGTTGGATAGAGTGTAGCCTGAAACGTACTGAAAACATGTTTCAGGCGCCTGAAAACTACTGTAATTTGGGTGTAGTTTAGATTTTTTTATATGTGTGAAAGAGCTACTTCTGAAACGGCCTGAAACGACGTTTCAGCCTGCTGAAAACGTTTCTAAGTCACAGAAAATCATTTTTGAAGTTTTACTAAGCCACCGGCGTAAACAATAGTGAAATGTTCTTATGTACAGCTTTTGACTTGGTGTTATAGCTGTAACACAGTATCAGAAGAAAATTAAGCATCAAATTTATATTACATGTTTGCCGTTTTATGAAGAATGAATACATTAAATAGAGTCCCTCTCTCTCTAATTAATGGGATAGCATTTGACCACGATAATTTCGGATTCCAGCTCCAAATTGCGCCAGTTTATCAGTCAATATCAAAATCAAAATCAAAATAATATTTATTCAACATAGACCTTTACAGGCACTTATTGACGTCAACAAACAAAATAAAAAAAAGCTTAAGTAAAAAAAAAAAAAAAAAACAAAAACCTTGTCCGTACGTACGAACAAGGAAAAAAAAAGAAAAAATATATTGACTCGACACCTGTTCGGAAATTGGGAGAGCCTTCTCGAGAAGAACAGGCAAGAAACTCTGAAGGTCTATTTTTTATCTCCTCTTTTCAATGTTAAATGTAGTGTAGTGAATAACTCACTACACTGTTAAGTTAGTACTAGTCAATGTTAAGTGTAATTCAATGTAGTGAATAACTCACTACACTGTATGTATGTATTGCCCAAGAAATATCCCCATAAATTAGTTACTAGGGGCGTCCATACTAATAGAGCCTTTTCATAAGTTCAAGGTACATGTTAAAAAGACTCTAATGAGTAAGGGTTTAATACAAAGTCTTTTTGACTTTTAATTTATTTAAATGATGCCATTACATTCTATTTGTTTTCCCGTATAAATTGTAAAAACATATGTACGTTGTACGGTAATGACATAATTTATTGTAAATGTTGTTATTACTTTTGATAAAGCTGATAAGTTTCTAGCGCCCATTCTTGTTATCAGCTAAAAATACATCCTGAATGGGTGGTAGGAAAAAAATTTGGACTATTCAAAAGAGCTTTCTATAAAGATAATTTTGATTTTGAGTGTTGCCATCTTTTTTTTTTTTTTTTTTTTTTCTCCCTGAGGAAAATGCATTAAATTGCATACCCCGGGCTGTGGCGAGCCGGCGGTTATGTGGGGCTCTCCTCCCCACAAGGGGGAGGCCTACCCACTAAAAACCTCAGGGATGGCTTCATTCAGGCATGTAGGGGCCCCGGGAATATCAACTTCCAGGAACCCCCAGCCTCCGCTCCCCTGCCTAGAGGGAGCCCTCCTCAGGGAGGCTACTACCTCCCCCGGTCTCCTCCACCGACCGGAAGGAGACCGCCGAGCGGGATCGGCCATCTCCCGACCCCGCTCGGCGGTCTCCTTCCGGAGCATCACTGCTTCACAGAAGGAGGCCACAGCCCTCCAACCTCCCTCGTCCGCCAGCATTGCCGCAATCAATGCCGGCGGAGACAGATCTCGGCCGATCTCTGCGACCAAGACTCGGCGCTTGGAGGCCCACGCGGGGCACTCCGCCAGCGTGTGCTGGGCCGAGTCGAGTGGATGCGCAGTGGTGGCAATGTGTCGATCCCTCCCGTCCTATTCGACACAGATACTCACCGAAGCAGCCGTGCCCGGTGAGTATCTGAGTCAATCGGTAGGTGAGCTCCTCCTTCCCGTGGAGCCAAGCTTCGAGGTGCGGGAGTACGGCACCGACGGCCCGCTGGCGCGCGCAGATCCGTGATTCGAGCTGCGCACGCCAGGCCGCCACAATGAGTGTTGCCATCTATTGTTTGAACGCGCTGCGGTGCATTGTACTTTCAAATCCTGGTACCGATGCACTTCCATTGAGTTTCACCGGGCACTTGTGACCTTTTTTGGAGAACATCAGATTATTTTTTTTTCTCCCAGCTGGCTCAGTGCGGATTGATGGGAAGTGCCAGATCCTACCTTAATGTTTATATGTGTACAGGATCCTTAATTACACATTCAGGATCTTATTTTTTTTTGCCGTACGTGGCAGACGAGCAAGCGGCACACTTGATGTTAAGCGTTAACGCTGCTCATGGACTTAAGCAATAGGCTAGACGACTACAACTGATTATGGCCGTTTTTTATACTATAATTATCTGATTTGAGCAATTTATATCTCATGAAAGTATGTCAATATAGAAATTTAAGTTTAATTGTTAATTTATATTGTTTTTAGATTTTCTAAAATATGACTCATTATCATATGTCACATCTCGTCTAAAAATATGTCACATTAAATGTAACATTTTTTTATATAGAAAGTATACCTATAATCGTACAAATAACAAAGTTATTTTAAAATTTGTTTATACGTTCATACAAAGTTAGGCGAGTTTACTAGATGGCGTCACGATTGCATGTTTTAGTGTGGTTTTTAGTTTTTGCGACCCGCGACCCGCGACAGCGCCGCAAACATGGCGATGTATCTTCAAAAGTAATAGGTGCAGGTGTACTGTTGGCTCTACAATATTTCTCACTTAAAAGAGTACTCTTATTATATATAGAATTTAAAAAATTGTCGTCTACCCAATTCCGGGGGTGGACGGACACAGCTAAGCCGCTGCCTACCGTGATAACTAGAGATCGGATAATCGGATGCATATTTACCTAAAGTTAGTTAAGACAAAGTATGGAAACGGCTTTTTATTGTTTTTGTTAAATAAAAATCCGGGATTGCGGAATTGGATAGCCGGATGTTATTTATTTACCTAATTTAGTTTTTGACAAAGTATGGAACTGTCTTTTTATTTTATTTCCATAAATAAAAATCCCGGAAAATCCGGTACTGTAGAACATTTTGGTAATGCAAAACTAGTCGTAATATGAGATACTAGACCATACTTACGCCCGGCACCATTTCTGTTTTTTTATTCAATTATTTAATTGATTATTGTTTTAGTCAAACTAGCTCACTACTTTCGTATAACACTCTTCATGTAATAAATCGTACATTCATAAATCGCACGGGGAACTGAAACTAAACTTCATGTAAATACGTATGCATAGTTGTATAAATGAACCCGGAGTCTCGGTCTTTTGAAAATAAATACCACGTGCTAATTTAGTAATTTTCAAACAATATCACTACGTTAAATTTGCAGTCCCGTATTTTGCCGGGATTTTTATTTAACAAAATGTATTTTGAAAAGCCGCTTCCATAATTTGTGAGCCAAAAATTAACTTTAGGTAAATATGCATCCGATTATCCGATCTCTAGTGATAACTTACTACATTTTACACGATTTGATTTGACACGTGATAACTTACTTCATATTACAACATTAAGGTAGTTACCAGTCTTTATTTTTGGTACCATAAGTTGTCTTTGTGTACACTATGTATAGATGTCTTCGTTTCTGGTCTTAAAGGTTGTAACAAACCCATATGTTAATTAACCCTGATTATCTCTTTCAGGTACTATATTTTCTTCAGCAACTCGCTTCAGCGCTCAAGTTTTTAAGAGAGAAGGGTAATTGTTAACTCTGATTGACCGAAATAAACGTATTTTATTGTTAAGTTCGTTACTTTTATCGCATAAACAAAATTGACATCAAGATATAGATTACATATAGATATATTGGAAATCTACTATAGAAAACAATATTTCAACTGAACATTTTATTAATGTCCACAATTTTAGTAGTGGCAAGTTATCAATACATAGTATAAAACAAAGTCGCTTTCGCTGTATGTCCGTATGTATGCTTAGATCTTTAAAACTACGCAACGGATTTTGACGCGGTTTTTTTTAATAGATAGAGTGATTCTTAAGCAAGGTTTGTATGTATAATAAATGCATAATATAGTAGAGAAACACTGATAAATTTAAAGGTTTCTAATGTGATGTCGTAAATAAGCACGTTTTTTTGCGCTTATATTGCAAACGCTGGCTGAACCCTACGAGATAACCAAAATAATGTACTACAGTATTGTACAACTTACAAAAATCCACAAAAAAGACCGCGATGGTATATGTCTATCTCTTAGGGATAACCCACCATAACCATTTTTTTCACTGCACCCGTGCGAAGCCGGGGCGGGTCGCTAGTATTTTATAAAAAGTAATCCGTCATAAATAAAAGCCGTCGGTTGTAAACTTCCGTTTAAATGTCCATTATAAAAGTTGCGGAAACAGAAGCGGAAACGGATGTTGAAATCGCGCGGATCTTCCGCACTTGCGGATGCAGAAACAGAAATCCGTTGCATCGCTTATTATAATGAAACTATGCAATGATATAGCTTATATTACATCAGAATAACAGATAGGCTGCAATTTACAAAAAGACTAGCTTTCTGCCCGCGGCTTCGCCCGCGTGGATTTCGGGATTGGGTCTATAGAGGGTTAAGGGTCATAGCTTTTGCCCACGGCTACATATGCGCGGAAGTCGGTTTATGGCGCGAAGGTTTTATCGCGCTTCCTGTGGGACTATCCGTTTTTCCGAGATAAAAAAATCGGGTGGGGCTGTGCCGGGGCACACGGCCGTTGTTTTTAACGTGAAACGTCTATGTTAGGGAATCCCTTTTAAAGTAAAAGATTGAAATAAAAATAAAAAACTCAATGTCACAACAGCGAGCTGACTATATAAGTAAAATATTCACACCCCATTTTTGTTTCTAAGACTAATAGTTTTTTAATTATTAAGGTACGATGATATAGACCTTTTCGTTACGGTCCACTTTTTAAACCTGGTACCCGTATGTTTCGGCGCGATTTTAAAGACGTTTCACGTCAAAAAATACCGCAAAACCTTGCACAAGAATCACTGTATCTATTGCTGAAAACCGCATGAAATCTGTGCAGTAATTTTTGAGCGAAGCCTTTATTGCGCATCCCGTGGGATTTGTTGATTTTTCCGGGATAAAAAGTCTATTATTTAATCCGGACTTTTATCTTTACGTCTGCAAAATTTCAAAGCAATCGGTTCAGTAGTTACGGCGTGAAAGCGGAACAAACAAACAAACTCATTTTCCGATTTATATATTAGTAAGGATTCTGTGAATTGTCTACAATATGACGATTAGTGATAAGATAAAACATCTACCATCTGTGCAGACGAAGTCGCGGGCGCCAGCTAGTATTATTATAATTTCAATTTTTATTTTAACAGGGATAGTCCACATGGACCTGAAGCCGCACAACCTTCTCCTGCACAAGGATTCTGGGAAGTACGTCCTGAAAGTGGCTGACTTCGGGTAAGTGTTTCACAGAGATGAGCTCATAGCAATTTGACCTTTGTATAGTCATATATAGATCAGAAATCTCGCCATCTTGTGCAGTTGACAGCTCACGTCATTGGCTGTTGGTACCATTGATATATTAAGTTAGAATAGACTGCCAACTCCATACAAAGAGGTCAAGTTGTCGTCAGAATAACAGATCTGCAATCCCGCCATCTTGTGTAGCTGACAGCTCACGTCATTGGCTGTTGGTACGGCGACCCTGGATGGACCACGCCCCATCCGTGGCCGGGGGTCGTCGTCGGTGGAGGAGATCGGGGGAGGTAGTTTAGCTCCCCGAGGAGGGCTCTCTTGTAGGCAGGGGAGCGGAGGCTGGGGGTTTCCGGAAGTCGCTTCGCGTTCCCGGGGGCTCCCTACATGCCTGAGGAAGGCCATCCCTGAGGTTTTTAGTGGGTAGGCCTCCCCTTCTGGGGAGGAGAGCCCCACATAACCGCTGGCTGCCACAGCCGGGGTATGCAATTTAATGCGTTTTCCAAAAGGTAGAATAGATTGCTAATTCCATGCAAGCTTCACACAGTTTATCACACAGTAATTTTTTTCTTTCCGGCGCGAATCTCTACCAACGTTCTCTGCTTGGCTACCTTCATCTTACCTATTTATACCGCAAACCTTTATGTTCCTTGATGGGTAGTTGAGCTTTGTCAGCGTCTGTTCTGGGAACGCGAGACTTTCGCACTTAACTTGGAGAGAGATGCAGAAGCCACTGCGGCGATAGTTGCTCAAATCTGGTTTTGAAAGCAAGCTATCTGTCCCAGCTGCTCTCCAACGTTCTTATCTCGGACTTACTCCCCAGCTCTTCAGGTCAACATTAAAAATATAGGGAGGCAACATTGCGCATCCGACTCGGCCCAGCACTGGCGTTGATTGCGGCAATGCTGGCGGACGAGGGAGCTTGGATACCTCCGCTTTACCTATTCCTACCGCGAAACAGTAGTATTCGCATTGCTGTGTTTTTTTGGGTACGATGACTTTGAATTTTATGTCACACGTTGGCACATACACTTTAAAAATTTAAATTTAAATATTTCTATCACTTACACCAATCAGCCTAGCCCAAAGTAAGCTCTAAGGCTTGTGTTATGGGATCTTTTTTTTCCGCTGAGGAAAATGCATTGAATTGCATAACCTCGAGAATCGGTGGTTATGTGGAGCTCTCCTCCTCAGAAGGGGAAGGCCTACCCAGTAAAAACCCGATCGATCTCCCTCGCGAGCGCTCGATCCCGAAGGAAAGCAGCATCGCGCCCTCACGAGGCCATGGGGCCCCTGCGGACACTACCTCGCCCCCGTCGGCGTATGGCGACCAGCGCCCACTCCAGGCCACCACATGGGTGGTCACCGGATACCTCCGGCCATCCACCGACCCAAAATGGGTCGCCTGGACGATAACCACCCCGTCTTAAAGAAGGGGGGCTTCGGCTATCCGCCATTGGCCGCTAGAAGCGGCCCGCCAGGTTAGACCCGGCCATCCGACTCCCCCCTTGACAGAGGGCTCTGTCAGACTTAGACGTCTTGACGTCAATAAGTGCCTGTAAAGGTCTATGTTGAATAAATATTATTTTGATTTTGATTTGATTTGATTTAGCCGTTGCCCAGGGTGCACCACGAGGAGGTTATCTGACATCACACCCCTGTGTTATGGGATCTAGGGTAACGCATAGACTACATATATTTTCCATATACAAATATTTTTGATGGAAATATGTTTTCCACCGTTGTTTCCCACCGGGATTCGAACCCGAGACCTCACAGATGGTGACCTTGAAATCGGCTTACTAACCGCTCGACTATGGAGGTCTTCAAACACTGTTGCTCTTGTGAACTTCATGTACTATAGGCGACTATAAACTTTACAGGCAGACTGCCTGTTGGTACGTTGTTGTTGCTTATTAAAAAGACTTGGATTGAAATCCTGTCAGAATGAATTTTTTTTCATATCTTTGTTTAATGTATCTGCTAAATCTACACGATTTTTAGATTCGCACAGTTCCTGTCTTCAGAAAATCCTCGAGGGGTGAGAGGTTCCCCCCTCTACATGGCGCCGGAGATGTTGAGGGGGGAATATGATGCCAGGGTCGATCTGTGGAGTGTCGGTAAGATATATTTTATAATATGTATAAATAAATATGTATGTCGCGTCATCGTTGAGTTACGAAATACTTGGCGACTATTCGTAGTTATAAACACGAAATTGCCTTTTTTTTTCCTCAGACGAGGAGGCTGAGAATCCATCATGGATACCAACGCAACAGGCAAGCAGGGATGCTCAGCTCAGCCTTTGGTCCTATTGACCCTACTGGCTTTATTGACGAGGGAGTTGCACCTCAGGAGAGGCACGGTTAGCGCTGCCCCATGGTGAGGGCATAAGCGCTAGAAGTAGGCACGGTTCACCAAAGTGGGACCGGCCAGTATTGACGGGAACCTACGCGTGGCTAAGCAGAAGGCTGCCCGTTAAGGGGGGCGACGGCTCAGAAGCCGCCGCTTGCAGGTCTAGAAGGTCCTGCGTGAGTTGGTTAGGGGGGTCGCTAAGGACATGTCGCGGTCTACGTATCCTCTGCCGGTAGTGACTAGTGTTGCCTTGAGATAGGCTCGCAGTTGGCGGTGTTGACGGGTCGAAATTGCCTGTCGTATAAGAGATATCTAACGAGTTAAGACGTGACGATCTCAAGATGGCGTAAGTACACGTGTTCACTTGACACGTCCGATGCGTTGGACTCGCCTACTCGAATACCAATTTATTTTTATTCGAGTACGCCGGACTCGATTCCAGTACTCGAGTCAGGAAGAATCGGTTCGTACTCGCCAACTCGATTCTATTTACAAGAGTCCTACTAACTCGAGTCTAGTATTCGAGTTTGGTTAACTCGCTTGTACTCGCAAACTGTTTACATAAGCAATGAAATGGCGCGGGTCTAATATTACAAACAAGTTAGAACCTGCAACTTTTTGTATTGATTTTGTTCTAAAACCGGACTCTAGTTCTGGACTGGACTAGAATTTCCAGACTCGAATTTCTAGACTCGAGTCTATAAATATTCGAATACCAAACATAGAATTCGAGTACTGGACTCCAATCAGGGAATCGAGTCCTGATTCGAATAGCGTATAAAGTGACTCGAATCAACTCGATCCACCAGAACAGCGACTCGGCACATCACTAATCTCCACCTTTCGCAACATCTGTCCGATTCCCCACAACTTAAAATGTCAATGTCAACAAAACGTCACTTTCTCTAGTTACGCCATCTATGATTTCACCCAGGAAACATTTGCCTGACGTTTTAAATGAAACCAGAAAATAATCAAATGGCTATATAATCTATTGCAGTGCTACGACATATATATATATATAGCATCGTATTTAAATGGCGCCTTATCCCAAAATGTGTCAAAATTACTTTTATTTAGTCACGAAACAATCAGAACTAACTTCAGAAGCATAGACAATATAATTTTAGTAAGCCATAGATAATATGTATGTCTATCCCTATTGCCCTAGATCCCATAACACAAGCCTTACAGAGCTTACTTTGGGCTTACCTCGTCTGATCTGCGTTTACAGCTCACCTGGAGACGTATTTTTGAATCATTAGACGTGAATTTGTAATTCGAATACGAATACAAATCGTGCGCGAAATTATTTTCTACTGCTTACAATTTTATAGATTTTTATATCACTCAAATTCAGTGTTGTCATTAAAAACAAATTCTTAATTAGATTCCGTTTCACGCAGAAAAATGAAATATCACAAAAAATAATGAACTTTTTATTATGTACCTATTTACAAGCTTTACATTAACCAGAGTAAATTTCAGAGCAATCTCGTTGAGTTCAATGCTAAGAAAACTCAGGTGTGCGCGTTCTCGGCAAAAAATTCACCTTTCCTCCCCCTTCCCTGTCTTCAGGGCACTACTCTTCCCGCCCAGAGCATTATAACCTTGCTTGGTATGAACATTCGCTGCGATCTTAATACCAGAGACTACATAGAGTCCGTCATAACCACTGCCTCAAGGAAACTCGGTGTCCTGAACAAGGTGCGACGGTATTTTACCCCGGACCAACTCTGCCTGCTTTATAAAACTCAGGTCAGGTCCTGTGGAATATTGCTCGCACCTATGGGACGGCTCCGCTCAATATCTTCTTGAAGCTCTGGACAGATTGCAGCGGCGCGCAATCCGCATAATCGGCGATGTAGAGGCAACCAACACCCTAGAGCCTCTACAACTTCGTCGTGATATCGCCTCTCTTAGCGCCTTCTATCGGATGTTTCATGGGGAATGCTCTGAAGAACTCTTTAGCCTTATCCCTCCCTCTCCTTTCCTTTATAGAAACACACGTAAGGGTCTCCGGAGCTATCCGTACACTACGTCCCCCATTCCACACCGCACTAAGAAATTCCAAGATTCCTTCTTCTGCCGTACTTCCCGCACTTGGAATTCTCTGCCTGCGTATGTGTTTCCTACATCCTATAACATGGGTTCCTTCAAAAGAGGCGTGAAAAGGCATCTTTTGGCCCGGCAGGGATAGGGCAGGTAGGAGAGTGGAGTAAAGTCACTATCCTATCTGTCATCTCATTTGGGCCTCTTTTACCGCTTAACATCAGGCGGGAGGAGGTGCCGCGCCTAGCATATAAAAAAAAAATATATCACTGTCAACGTCACTTCAGCGTTGGTTATTCTACTAGTAGAAATCAAAAACGAGTGGGTTGAACCACTCGTTGCACAACGCACGAAATAAAAGTTCACAAATAGTGAATTCGGTAATTCGTATACGAATCTCACGATTTCGAATGCGAATTGGTTTTCTATTGTTTCAAAAATTCGCCTCCTGTTCGTTTTCAGGTGTTATAATGTACGAATGTCTGTTTGGCAAAGCGCCCTACTCTTCGGGAACTATGAAGGAGTTGGTAGACAAAATCCAACGGCAGGCGCCTATACAGGTAAGTCGTGCCACGGTACTTGCCTAGTGCATTGTTTTAGTGCCAGACTAAAGTGCTAGTTGTGTTGACATATAAAATATGTCTAGGGAAATCACTAAAATTACTATTGGAGTCAATAAAAATAGAAGAGTCAAAATTTTGTTTAGCACGTAATTTTTTTTTAACGTCGCCCCACTCTAGGTTTTTATCCTGTGTCGTGGGCGCAGTCACAAACAGAAATCTCACATGCAGAAACACCCAGACTGGAACTAATTGTTGTAGGTTATACAATACTAGCTGACCCGTGCCCACTTCGTTGGGCATAATATTAATAATCCCCGAAGCGAGCACGAACGCGAACCGAATTAAACCCGAAGCCATCGCGCGCCGTCCGCTGCTTTGGCCTTCACACTTATGACGATGAGTTTACTTGTTTTCATAGATTCATAATTTTTCGGAATATATGACTAATAAATATGACCTACTGATTTGAATTATTTTATCAATATAAAAAATTAAATTGTCTATGCTAATGTTAAAAAATATACTTTTTGTAATTCAAATATAAAAGTTAGACATATGCTGTCGTTGACTTTTTTGTAGGCATTTTCAAGCTCCACATTTTTTCTCTAGAACTCAAAAATATATCTTTCATAGTTAAGGCAGCATTCGTAAGAAACGCTTTCATTCGACCGGTTTTTTTCTCCGATTCACTTTGCAAAACGGGCTACCACGTAAAAGCCTTCTTTTTCGGTTTTTTATATAACCTATGACAGTCAGCAATAACGTGGCCTTCTATTGCTGAAAGAATTTTTAAAAATCGGTTCAGTAGATCCTGAGATTACCCCTTACAATTTAACAAATATACAAATATACAAACACACAAACTTTACTTCTTTATAATATTAGTATAGATATCTGGAGACGTATTTTTGGAATTCGAATACGAATACAAATCGTGCGCGAAACTATTATTTTCTACTGCTTACAATTTTATAGATTTTTGAATCACTCGAATTCAGTGTTGTCATTAAGAACAAATTCCTA
The DNA here is from genome assembly GCA_036419045.1 of Scirpophaga incertulas. Classification (NCBI taxonomy): domain Eukaryota; kingdom Metazoa; phylum Arthropoda; class Insecta; order Lepidoptera; family Crambidae; genus Scirpophaga; species Scirpophaga incertulas. The sequence goes on along the minus strand of JAYEAL010000677.1, from coordinate 29,983 downwards.
ATTAAATTCCGTTTCACGCAGAAAAATTCAAAACCACAACAACAAAAACAAAAATCTTGCGATGTCTCACACGCGAAACGGATCACTGTCAACGTCACTTCAGCGTTGGATATTCTGCTAGTAGAAATAAAAAACGAGCGGGTTGAACCACTCGTTGCACAACGCACGAAATGAAAATTCAGAAATACTGAATTCGGTAATTCGATCGAATCTCACGATTTCGAATGCGAATTGGTTTTCTATCGTTTCAAAAATTCGAATTATTGAAATCGGACATTCCATTCAAAAGATATCATGAAATAAAAATAAAAATACATGCCGGCGGCGACTGCCACGTAGCACATCGAGTAAGTAACTCGGCGAGACAGGGATTCTGCGGGAGAAGGGGGTGCATTATCATGAACTAGGTAGCCGCGCGCAGTGATGCCATATCTGCCAACTTTCACTTCAGTCTACCTATCTACCACCCCCCTTTTTTTTTGTTCCCCTGAGGAAAATGCATTAAATTGCATACCCCGGCTGTGGGGAGCCGGCGGTTATGTGGGGCTCTCCTCCCCAGAAGGGGGAGGCATTTCCCACTAAAAACCTCAGGGATGGCCTTCCTCAGGCATCCCCTCCCCATCGATACAGGAGAGCCCTCCTCGGGGAGGTTCACTACCTCCCCCGGTCTCCTCCACCGACGACGCCCCCGGCCACGGAAGGGGCGTGGTGCATCCCGGGTCGCCGTAGCAGTCGCGACTTCCTCGCGCCCGCCGGCGACCCGCGGCGGCGCCGGCGGTCACGTGATGCTGATCGAAAAAGCGTAAGATCGAGGGGAAGGGACTATGCTGCACAAGATGGGCCTCACTGAGACCACTCTATGCAGGGCCTGCAAGACCGAGGAGGAGAGCATGACACATCTATTGTGCAACTGCGATGCTCTGGCCGGCAGTAGGCAAAGGTTGATAGGGATTGGATACCCAAAACCCAACGACTTTAGGGTAATGCCACCAAGGGACATAATCAGGCTCTTGAGCACGATTGATTGGACTGACGGTGGTCAAGTAACTGTCTAACGACATTAAGGAGTAGGAACTAATGGGGTAGCACAAAAGACCCATAATGGGTCGAAGTGCGTTGGCACCTCACGGTAGCCACCCCGGCCCCTAAGATAGATAGATAGATAGAGGGGAAGGGAGAGGAACTAGTATCTCCCACTCTTTCTGCCGCGCCTGAGTGTGCTGCTCCGTTTAGGCGGCACAGGGCGCTTGCGCGAATGTCTGTCATATTTGTGTACGACAGCGCAATAAATAAACATTGTATTCTACCTCATAAATGATAGTACTTTTGTGCTTATAATTAAACATAACGTTAATATTGAAGTTTTCACTTCTGCCGGCACTTTTTTTTTCTAAATTAATATGGTAGATCTACCAATTTTACATTCTACCAACTTCTACCAACATTTGGCACATAATCTACCAATTTTCGACAATTAGAGTTGGCAACAGTGGCCGCGCGGCTCATTCGCGCGGTGGGCTACTTGCGCAATGGATGCAAAAAAAGGGGGGTGTGGCTGTGTTATGGACACGGCCGTTTGTTGTACGTGAATACGTCTCGTAACGGAGATGTACTGGCACCTTCGTTGATCCGCTCGGCCGCATTCATTACTTTACGTTGCCGGCACTGCTCGACTCGATCATATGCTGTTTTTTTGGTACCATTCGATTGCTGTTGAGATGCCCTTTCCAACTGTATACGATCTCTGTATTTCAATTTGGCTTTTCGACGCGTATAAGCCGACATTATATATTGTTGTTACTTTTTTTTTATTTTAACACCTTATTATATTCACAGTCACAATTTTACAGTAATGTTTTATATATAATCGATGGATTTTGACGGGAGCTAGCGATTAGAACTTGAACGAACGTCGTAGCGTCACCGAGTCGAAAGTTATACTAAATGGAAATCTCGATACGCAGCAAACGGCCTTCAAATTGGCGGGGCTCCCCCTCCACCGCGCGCGATGTGTTACAGTCTTTACTGGGCGTAATAAATTCTTTGATCCTTTAGCTATCCAGTGGTGTGATTGGAATTTGGATGGGTGTGATAGATATGTAGCTACAACACTAAACTGTATCCCCCGATTTTGTTATCATTCGATTTTTTGATTTGCGTCCCTATAGAAGCAATTTTAGAGACGTATTCACGTCAAAACATTGAAAAAAGCATCGTCGTTTTAATTAGCATGCATGCTTAAAACTTAAATGTCTACCCGTGCGAAGTCGGGACGGGCCGCTAGTATATAGTATGTTTGAACGCTACCCAGATACCAGCCCACGCGTCTATATCCCCCGGATGCAGGGATCTCCTCTCCCGCCTACTGCGACACGACCCTGACCAGAGGATCAGCTATGAGGAGTTCTTTGCCAACGAGTACCTTGACCTGGAACATATGCCCAGCAAAGAGAACTACGAGAAGGTAAGACGTCATAATTTAAAATTAATAACAATAATCAATCTCCCTCAGGGTAACTTTTGGCGAGCCGTCGGTGAGTTGCGACACCAAGGGTACTGACTAGGGATGTTCATGTAAAAAAAATATATATATTTTTTGCGATATTATAATAAATATATCGATATTTTAATATGGAATATGAAATAGGTAGGTTTATTATGAGTAAAACACTTTATGGAGAAGAAACAAATATACTTTATTTATAAATTGCAAGAAAGAATTCAAGGCCACACGACCCAAAAGTCTTAAAAAACGGACACTGGATGGAAAAGCTCAAATGTTTGTAAAAATTGCACAAACGTCCGTCATACACTACTATCGATTCCGTATTTGCGATAGTTTGTACACATGTGAGTGACCATAAGACACTACCCACAGATTATACAAGTTTTACAGTGCTGCCATCTCATGTCTGCGTTTCGTTATTGCAAAAGCTAGTTTTCTATAATCGAGGTGTTTTCGTTTTATACTCAAATTAACAATGTTGCAGATTTAAAGAAAACGTCTTAGAAAATAACTAGATAAAACGAAAATGGAATGTGACCCGATATTTGATATATCGGATGAAAAATATGGATATTATATTCGACACTAGATGATTCGATAATATCGGATTGAAGCGATATATCGCGTACGTGTATCGATAATTTTTGAAATATCGATACATGTACTACTGCTGTAGAAACCTCGGCAATTAGTGCATAGGGAAGTGACGACCGACGCTGGTGGGAACTGCCATAATTGTCCCTTCAGTACAGTCAGTCTCCCTCAAGGCAGCTTGTGGTAAACTGTCGGTGAGGTGCGTCAATTAGGCACATAATGACACCTATAATCAAACTGTGACTTTTTCATTACTACTATGGTTGAGTTACGCTTACATTTGCGCTAAAAAGCTATCCGCGAAAAGCCCAAAAAAAGAAACCTCATTTTTTAGTCTATGGCCGATGTGCGCGCATAGAAAAACTAATTAATTTTTCCCGCCTTTACGAAATTTATTAGTCTATGGCCGATGCGCGCGCATAGGAAAACTGATAAATTTTTCCCACCATTACGAAACATTATTCACAACTCGTCTCGTTTTCTCTTTGAAGTTATTTAGTGAGTTATTAATTAAGATGTCTGCAAATACAATTTATGAAGAAAACAGTTTTTTATTTAAGTATTATTTTATTCAGAAGTGTGTTGAAAAACGTTGTATGATACACGTGTGTATTGATGATTACCGTCCTCGCCTCCTTAAGACCCTCGCCTGACGGCTCGGGCCTCAATGCGCCTCAGCGGTAATCACCAACATTACATACTTGTACCATAATGTACTATTAGTCACTGCCCGCGTTTGTGTGATTTGAATGTATTATGCGAGGTGGGGTTTTTTACTCATTACCTTTTTACACACATTACTAAACTGTGGAATGAATTGTCGCCTGCAGTATTTCCGACTAGCGATGTGCCGAGTACGGTTTGACTCGAGTCAAACTCGATTCCTGCTTTGTACTCGCCTACTCAAATACCAATTTATTTTGATTCGAGTACGCCGGACTCGATTCCGGTATTCGAGTCAGGAAGAATCGGTTCGTACTCGCTAACTTGATTCTATTTATACGAGTCCTGCTGACTTAAGTCTAGTATTCGAGTTTGGTTAACTCGCTTGTACTCGCAAACTGTTTACATATGCTCCTATGCTCTGTCTTGATTCAATGTTTATTATCTTTTAATAAAAGATACAGTATTATTATTTTTGTGTCATTGTGCTTAACCTAACCTACACGCTGTTTCAAGCTAACTTCTTTCTAGTTTTCCTTTTTGTTCTAAAATCGGACTCTAGTTCTAAGCTGAACTAGAATTTCCAGGCTCGAGTCTAGGAATCGGACTCGAGTCTAGAAATATTCGAATACCAAATATAGAATTCGAGTACCGGGCTCGAATCAGTGGATGGAGTCCTGATTCGAGTACCGTATAAACTGACTCGAATCGACTCGATCCACCAAAACGGCTTCTCGGCACATCACTATTTCTGACCCGATACGATATCGAAACCTTCAAAAAAAGAGCATAAGGCCGGCAACGCATCTGTGGCTCCTCTGGTGTTGCGGGTGTCTATGGGCAGTGGTTATCGCTTACCATCAGGCGATTCGTATGCGCGTTTGCTGCCCTATCCTATAAAAAAACCCAATGTGTAGCTCTTATAATATGTTTTTTTTTGTAATTTGTGTGTGCCGCAGGCAGTGTCGCTGCTGCAGCGCGCCATACAGCTGGACAGCGGCGGCCAGTACCGGCCGGCGCTGGCCGGCTACGTGGCGGCAGTGCGGCTGCTGCTGCCGCTGCTGCCGCTGCTGCCGCACGCGGCGGCCATGCGGCCCCTGCTGCACAGGTTTGTGTGTGTCGCTGCTGCATGCTGCAGCGCGCCATACAGCTGGACAGCGGCGGCCAGTACCGGCCGGCGCTGGCCGGCTACGTGGCGGCAGTGCGGCTGCTGCTGCCGCTGCTGCCGCTGCTGCCGCACGCGGCGGCCATGCGGCCCCTGCTGCACAGGTTTGTGTGTGTCGCTGCTGCATGCTGCAGCGCGCCATACAGCTGGACAGCGGCGGCCAGTACCGGCCGGCGCTGGCCGGCTACGTGGCGGCAGTGCGGCTGCTGCTGCCGCTGCTGCCGCTGCTGCCGCACGCGGCGGCCATGCGGCCCCTGCTGCACAGGTTTGTGTGTGTCGCTGCTGCATGCTGCAGCGCGCCATACAGCTGGACAGCGGCGGCCAGTACCGGCCGGCGCTGGCCGGCTACGTGGCGGCAGTGGAGGCAGAATGGAGGTTTGGGGCATCCTGGAAGTCGCTTGACGTTCCCAGAGGCTCCCTACATGCCTGAGAAAGGCCATCGCTTAGGTTTTTAGTGGGTAGGCCTCCCCTTCTGGGGAGGAGAGCCCCATATAACCACCGGCTCGCCATAGCCGGGCCAAAAAATAAAAGGCCGAGTGCCAGCCAAGTGCGCGGCCTACCGACTAAAAACGACGATCTGACAATACCCCTTACTGACGCTTGCTGCGAGATGTTATATCCGAGAAATGTAAATAGTATTGCCACCCTACCAACTGCTGAACCCAGTCAGCAGTCTAAGCCTTAATATATATCATTGAGCTCACAGCGATTAGTTAGTCTGTTTCTCAACTCCCGACGTGAACGGTTGCTAAAGGATTTATAGATCCTCGCGCTAAATATTGTCTGTTTTTCTAAGTATTACAATAAATTTTAACCCAACTCGCGAGTGTAATCAATTGTCCTTTTTTTTAAAAAGACTAACGGAAGGTTCCGCGTAACATTTTGGTGGCAGCGGTGGGATACGAAAACCTCCAGTGGCCAGCAACCGTCGGAAGTCAACCCTTATCGAAAGAAATTATCCTCGTTCCGTGACTATATCCAGCAGACTCCACGGACCAAGAATCGAAGAACCAATTATCCCATTCACCTAAGGGGTGACCACTTCATCGTCAAGCTGAAAGAAAAAGCATATACATTCCCGTAATCCATACGAAGTCCGCATAGAACAAAATTCGTCATTCGAAGAAACAAACATCGCGTTATTGCTGCAAGTACGTCATGAATCCGGCCTGCGCGCTTATCAGCTTCGCCTGCGTATTGTTTATGTAAGTCTTTGGTCATTGTTTAGTCTAGAATCAGTGTTAATTATTTTAGGGTTCCGTTTTAAATTCATTCCTGTATTCATAACTATTGTTCTGTAAAATCGTAGGTTGTCTCATTTCTATTGTATTTGTAACACATTTTAAATATAATTGATTATAGAGTAAATTATGCAAAGAGTGCCAAAAACCGAAAAGAATAAAATAACAATAGAAACACCGATAGCCGACCTATTCGAAGGAGAACCGTCAGAATCTCCTCTTTGCTCTCCTTGTGTCACAAGAAACTTTTCTGAAATGGAATTAAATACATTATTCAAATTTATTAAATCCTACGATGGAAATCGCGAAACATTAAATTCTTTCATAGTTAATTGCGATAACGCTTATGGCCTCGCTTCAGAATCACAAAAAAACATTTTATTTAAATATATTTTAAGCCAGTTAAACGGAAAAGCGGAGGTTGCCTGCTCTATCAAGGAGTTTACTAATTGGGATCAGCTCAAAGAATTTTTAAAAAACACAATTCAGTGTCAGAAAACACTATTCACACTTACTCACTGACCTACAAGAGAGCAGGCAGGACCCGCAAGAAAATGTAAATCAGTTTGCTTTGCGAGTAGAAACACACCTCTCGCAGTTACTAACGGAGGTGTCATTGTCCAACACAAAATCTAAAGAGTTGCCAGGGCGCACTGCGGCCATGGAAGACCTGGCTCTCCACCACTTTCTTATGGGTCTACACCCAAGAATCTCTAATATCGTGAGGTGCAGGAACCCTAAAAATCTTAATGAAGCAATTAATCTAGCAGTGTCGGAAGAACGGATCCAACAAAGTCAACGTAATTATAATAGTAGCAATAACCAAAATAATTTTAGACCTAGAGCATCTACCTCCACGAATCAAAATAATAGGCCAAGGCCAAATTTCAACCCCAACATCCCAAACCGAGGCCAATCTAGGGATCAACTCACCTGTAGGTACTGCAAAAGTACAGGCCACACTATCGAAAATTGTAAACGTCGCGAATACAACAACAGGAGGTTCAATAACGGACCAAGTAATAATGATACCCAACATTTTATTCCGAACCAACAATCACCCGGCTTTAAGCCAAGACCTAATCCTCGTATTAACTTCGTCAGTGAAGATCAAGGAAAAGACAACAACCGTGTGAACCTAACGATAGCCAATACTTCCAATCATCCAATTGACTTTAATCCCAATTTAAATCTTCTCGTTGAACCATTATTCCCTACCGCGTTTACACTCAACTCAACCACCTCTACCTCAGATAGAACTCAACAAGTAATAGACTCTTTGAGAACCGACCATTTAAATCAAGAAGAATGTGAAGCCATCCAAGATCTTTGCTCACAGTATTCTGACATATTTTACTTACCCAATGATCAATTAACATACACATCCGCCTTAAACCATCAAATTAAAACGAGTAGCGATATTCCTATCCATACGAAATCATATCGGTTCCCAGAATGCCACAAAAAGGAAGTAGAATCCCAAATAGACAAAATGCTTGAACAGAACATTATTGAACCTTCATCCTCACCCTGGAGCTCACCAATCTGGACCGTCCCAAAAAAACTAGATGCCCAAGGCCAGCGTAAATGGAGAATAGTCATCGATTACCGCAAATTAAACGACATAACCATTGGAGAAACGTACCCCATTCCGCAGATATCTGAAATCCTTGATCAATTAGGCAAAAGCAAATATTTTTCAACATTAGACCTCACCTCTGGATTCCATCAAATCCTTATAAATCCTGAAGACGCTCCAAAAACAGCCTTTTCCGTACCTTCTGGCCATTATCAATTTAACCGGATGCCGTTCGGACTTAAGAACGCTCCAGCCACATTTCAAAAATTAATGAATACATGTCTGTCCGGTATCCAAGGTACCCGTTGTTTCGTATATTTAGATGATATTGTCATTCATTCTTTTGACCTTAAATCTCAAATTTCTAACCTTAAAGCAGTATTCAACAGACTCCGTAACTTTAATCTAAAATTACAGCCAGAAAAATGTGAATTCCTTCGAAAGGAAGTCACCTATCTAGGACACATCATTAGTGAAGAGGGTGTTAAACCTAACCCTGACAAAACAAAAGCAGTAACTGAATTCCCCGTACCAAAATCCCCAAAAGACGTAAGATCGTTCTTGGGATTAGTCTCTTATTACAGAAGATTCATTCCAGACTTCGCCAAACTAGCTAAGCCACTGTCATCTCTTCTCAAGAAAAATGTACAATTCTCCTGGCAAAACGAACAACAACTTGCATTTGAAAGTCTCAAAAATAAACTTATTTCTGCCCCAGTGTTAGCGTATCCAGACTTCACACAAACTTTCATTCTAACCTGCGACGCCTCAAATTACGCCATATCTGCCATACTTTCCCAAGGGCCTATAGGCGAAGACCGCCCCGTTGCTTATGCCTCTCGCACACTTACAAAGGCAGAAAGTAATTACAGCGTTACTGAAAAGGAATGTCTCGCCATCATTTTCGGAACACAACAATTTAGACCTTACCTTTACGGTCGCCGCTTCAAAATCATTACAGATCACAAGCCCCTGCAATGGTTATTTAATTGCAAGGATCCGGGATCGCGTCTTGTCCGTTGGCGATTAAAGCTAGAAGAGTATGAATACGACATCCAGTATAAAAAAGGAAAAATAAATGCAAATGCCGATGCTTTATCGCGGTTTCCCGTCAATCCGATCCAACACCAAGTACTAGTTCGCGCCCAGACTTACCTGTCGACGACTATCCCACATTCCTGAAAATCACATCAAATAAAGAAACGACCTTCGATACAGTTATCGAAGAATTTAACGAAAATCTACTGAAATGTCCCGCTAAAATAATTCTCGTCCCAACATCAATTGATTTAGACGAATCTAATCCCTATGTTCAAGAGATCCTGGCCAACTCCGAACAAGATTTTCAATTAGACAACTCCGAGAGAGAATTATTTTCTTTCCAAAAAATAGAATTAATCAATAAAATTTATTACCTGCTTTATACTAAAGTACACCACTTTGATGAAGCTTCTTACCCGGAAATCTTCCAAACCCTGAAAACAATACGGAACGAATTAATAACCCAAAAAGAAGTAAACGAAATAGGAATATCAGACCTGAAAAACCCATTCCAAAAACATTCATTTACAAAAATATATAATATATTATCATACCTCTTCCATAATACACAAATCAAAATTAGAATATATCATAATAAAATTATTTATCCGGCCCCTACAGAAATCAAAGGAATTCTGTACGACAATCACAACATACCAATAGCAGGGCATCTAGGCTCTTCCCGTATGTATAATAGAATAAAACAGACCTTCTACTGGAAGGGTATGCGCAGTGATATCGAATCATACGTAAAACAATGCAAATCTTGCCAAGAAAATAAGGCGCTCAGGAAAATAAACCGAGCACCCATGCAAATTACTAGTAGTTCAACCGAACCTGGTCAACGTGTATCATTAGACATAGTTGGTCCACTACCAGAGGCAGGTCCAGCAAAATTAAAATTCATACTTACCATTCAAGATGATCTCACAAAATTCTCTTCCGCATACCCCATCCGAAGTACCACAGCTGAAGAAACCAGCGAATGCCTCATCCATTATATATCCATATTCGGCATACCAAAGACGATTCTGACCGACCAAGGAACAAATTTCACCTCAGACCTTTTTAAAAGAACATGCCAATTCCTAAAAATTAAAAACCTCTGGTCCTCTCCATATCATCCCCAAACCCAAGGAGCTCTAGAACGTAGTCATTCGACATTGAAGGAATACTTGAAATCCTATGTCGACAACGAACAAACTAATTGGCCACGGTACATATATACAGCAATGCTTGCTTATAACACATCCGTTCATTCTACAACACACTTCACCCCATACGAGCTAATGTTCGGAACCAAACCTTTTATCCCAAGCTCTATATACGAAGAATCATTAGGAGCGACTTACCCCGATTATGTCCGTATGCTCCAAAGTCGCCTAAAATATTCAAGAGAAAAAGCTCTAGATTTCATAAGAAGGTCCAAAGAATTATCTAAGTCCCACTACGATACACACACAAGGCCAGCTAAATACAAGGCCGGTGATTACGTATATTTAAAAAATCATCTAAGACTACGCAAGGCTCTGTCTCCCCTCTGGAAAGGACCATACAAGGTCATTAAAGTAAATGGTAACAACACACTTACCCTATTGATCAATCGTCGCCACGTTACGCACCACTTTGATCAAGTGAAACCAGCAGATGTAACCTGAAGGTGAACACGTGACATCCACGGAGATAACCTGTAAAATATTAGATAAAATATCAAAATACTAAATCGAAATAAAATTAATTAATGTAAATAATTACGAAAAATATATACACTTAAATAAATAAATAAAATATATAATCTTTACATATACACACATAGTCATATGAATTATATAATCATGAAATAAAAAAAAAATAAATAAAAAAAAAAAAAAAAAAAAAAAAAAATGTAATATTGAGAAAAAATTAAGAAAATAGGTTAGAATAAATCTTATAACTTACCTTGAATTAGTTTTAATTTTGGTATTATTATTATTTGCAGCCCTGTCGGAGGACAAACTCACCGTGATTTCGTCCAACCGATAACTTCAAGCCCTGGTCTTTATTTTGATTATTTAGGTAAACTTAAAATAAATAATGTTCAATTGAAAATCTTAACACCAGTTAATATCTCGCATTTTGGACCACATATCCAAAATATTAAATCAGCTCTAATCATCACAAAGTCTTTATGCAATCAGACAAACATAATAGAAATTGATTCAAACTGCCGTAGTACATTACAACCTCTTTCTATACAATACCAATGGCTAAATAAACTATTTAATTCCATTTCACATCTAATGGACAGTCGCCAAAAGCGCAACGCCTGGATAGGAGGTATCGGTACAGTTCTTAAACAAATTTTTGGAACATTAGACGAATCTGATGGTATCAAATACAATCAAGCTATTGAAAACCTTCAAGATAACGAAAGCCAACTAGAATCCTTAATGAAAGAAAACATTTTAGTGACTTCTTCCATAATTTCTTCTTATAACAAAACTATAAATAAAATTAAAGATAATGAAATTATAGTTAAGGAAGCTCTCGATAAACTTTCAGTTGCCGTAAGAAACATAAGCGAAGTAACCAATGGTCTTGAAATATTAGCAAATGTAAATCAAATTCTAAATGCACTAGAAACATCAATCATTACACTATCATTCCAATTAGAAGATATAACCAACGCCATATTATTTAGCAGTCAGAATATTCTTCATCCAGCCATATTGACACCAAGTCAATTATATAAAGAACTCTCGGATAATTATCGTCACTTACCAAGTGACCTCGAATTACCCATAACTTTAAATACTAAGTCTATCCATATAATATTAAGTATCTCTAAGTTAATTTGTTATTATATAAATGGTAAAATAATTTTCGTTCTACAAGTACCACTAGTTAATATCAGAGAATTCATGTTATACCATAATGTTGCACTACCAACACCACATGATGTTAAAACACCATATGTATATAGTTTTATAACTCCTAGTAATAAATATTTAGCAATGACCAAAGATAAAGGACACTATTGCGTTTTAAATGAATTAGAGAAATGCACAACCGTAAGCCCTGGAAACTTCATTTGTGACATTGAAAACGTGTACTCTACAGAAGCAAAACTGACATGTGAAAGTGAATTATTAACCAAAGTGAGTAAAGTAAAACCTGTGCAGTGCGAAACGAAAAGTGTGTACGGCAATCTAGACATTTGGAAGCCATTAGAGAACAATAAGTGGATCTATGTTCAATCAGAACCAAACAAAATTACTATTGACTGTTTGAATTCTAATTTGTATGAAATTAACATAATAGGTACGGGATTAGTCACAATCCCTAATGATTGTATTGCATATTGTAAAAGTACTACATTGTTTCCAAAATATAATGTTATGAACATTACTTCACCTATTAACAATTTTCCAGACTTTAACTTAATAAATGACAGTTGTTGCAATCTAAGTAGATTTAAACATATAATAGATAATGTGTCTCCTATCATCCTACAAGATGTCGATCTTGACAACTTTAACACGGAAAATAAACTACTAGTAAAATCATTAAATGATTTAGAAAAACTAGAACAACAACCAAAACCTCATATTGTAGAATATGGGACACATTACTCTATTCTTATAGTTATAGTTTGTGTTTTATTAATCTTATATCTTTTGTATGTAGTTCTTAAGAAAATTCGTAAATCCGGCAGCAACCCGTTCCTCAAATTTAAATTCCAAATAAAATCGCAATCACCCATTGAACAACCCGATCAACGGGACCCTGAAATTGAATTAAGTCCAGTTGCTCCACTTAGAACCCGAATATAACGAAGACTATGATATCAACCCCTATAGTCTTCTCTTAGAGGGGGAGGTGTTATATCCGAGAAATGTAAATAGTATTGCCACCCTACCAACTGCTGAACCCAGTCAGCAGTCTAAGCCTTAATATATATCATTGAGCTCACAGCGATTAGTTAGTCTGTTTCTCAACTCCCGACGTGAACGGTTGCTAAAGGATTTATAGATCCTCGCGCTAAATATTGTCTGTTTTTCTAAGTATTACAATAAATTTTAACCCAACTCGCGAGTGTAATCAATTGTCCTTTTTTTTAAAAAGACTAACGGAAGGTTCCGCGTAACAGAGAGCTTCGATCGTCGACGTGTCCTCCCCTCACCCGATGAGGGGAGGACACGTCCTCGTCGTCCACGACCTCGTCGGCGTTGGCCCGTATCGTGTGGGAGTGAGTAGGGGGGGGGGGGGTGAAAGTCGTCCATCCCCCGGGGCATCCGGGGGATCGACGACTGACGGTGACCTTTGAATAGCAGGGACCGGTGTTCCCTGGCGCGCTCCGCCGCCTCCTTCTGCGTCATGACGTCGACGCAGAAGGAGTTCACCACCGCCCACGTGCTCTCTCCCTCCAGCATGGCACACACCACGTTCTGGCGGGGAGATGGGGAGAGGGGATGGGGTTCTCGCCCAGGTCCTTTGTCCCCTAACTAGGTCAGAGGGCCTCCACAATGAAACTTCATCCTGCACAGTCTCGAGCTTCGCATTTGATTTCGCTCCAGGATTTTCAATGTCCTCCGTCAGGTGTTTTGGACGATCACGTTTGCGCTTTCCTTAGGGATTTCAGTTTAGGATCTGCCTCGATATGTGGTTTGGATCCCTTTAGAGAGTGTAGCCTATCCAATTCCATTTGCGGCGTTTGATCTGCTGGGCTAGGATTTTTTTCTGACGGAAAACGGATGGAAATCCGTGCAGTAGTTTTTGAGCGAAGCCTTTATTGCGCATCCGTGGGATCTGTCGATTTTTCCGGGATAAAAAGTAGCCTATGTTACTCGGGGATAATGTAGCTTTCCAAAGGTGAAAGAATTTTTGAAATCGGTTCAGTAGTTTCGGAGCCTATTCATTACAAACAAACAAACAAACAAATCTTTCCTCTTTATAATATTAGTATAGATGAAATTAACGAAATACTTTCACAGTTTCAATTGCAACCCCTGATACAAAACTTAATAATTTATCACCCTTTTACAGATACATGGCAAGGGCTGAAGAACTGAAGGAGTATTTGAAGCGAGCAGAGTCCGGCGCCAGTACTAGTGTTAGCATGGAACCGAATACTTCAATGACAATTGGCAATAACTCTGTTGATAGTGATTCTCTTATTGAAGAAGATAGGCAAGAGAGAAGAGTAAGTGACGCACATGAGAAGGTCAGTAATAAGTACCTTTTTGAAATAGCAGTTGTTCCTCCTAACAGGGTAGGGTTACATTTCTTAAGTCCCAGAAAATACTATAGGTATGAAAAAGTTTTTAGAAATACAGGCAGTATAGTATACAGTCATAAAGCAGGGTGAGTTTCAAAACATCATCCCTTACTCTTTACTATCCCTTAGTTACTCGATATTTTTCTTCCGATATCAAGTATTTTTATACTCGATACTTTTAAGCCGAGTATCAAGTAGTAGCAAGTATCGTTAAAAGTATTCTATAAGTAAGTAAATCTCGCGATAAGCTTTTATATGTAAAAGTTTATTTTGTTGTCTTTAGCGCATTTAATAAAAGCTTGTATTAAAAAATTATATAATATACTTTTAATTTTATATTTTAGTTATGTAACTTGCATATTTTTTCGCTTTGGAGTAGATGATAAGTAACAGATTAATAGGCTTGTTGCCTAAATTTCAGTAGTTAGATACTAATATACCTTGATGCCTATTCTATACAAAATAATTATTATTTTTGAAAAAAAATGCTTATTTATAAGAATAATTTTGCATTTAATTAAATATTTGACATTAGTCATCAAAAACACTCATGACTGTCATGGCGTCTTGAATGACGTCACGCCGTGCAAAACACAGCTGTTTTAGTATCGGAATATTCGGTATTGTGAAGTTATTTTAATAAAAAATGGATTCATCGTATTACAAGTACTGCATAGTGCCCCAGTGTACAAGCACAAGTATAAAAACACCAAAAAAATTATTTATATACGTGCCAAACAATCAGCAGATACGTAAAAAGTGGCTGACACTCGCGAGAAGGAATGATGCCCATTCTTTTTCGCACTTCCACAAGACACTTGGGAATCACATTTTGACTTTGGACGTTTCGCACGGCGTGACGTAACACTTTTTAATTGGTGTTTGCTGTCACGTGACTTATGGCTTATTTTGTGCAATTATATTATATAAAAATATAAATAATCAAAAGTTATTATTTTATAAAACTTTGTTTTTTCATAATTAAATGATCATCTTAATAGTTATGCAACCTAATGCATCAGATTTGTTCATAGTGGATACAAGCCTATTTGGGCAAATGTTTTTAAAATACAATTTCTAAATTGGTTCCGAGTCAGAGAGAGAATATAAATGGGAAATATTAGATAATCTGTGGTGTAGGACGCGAAGGCGAGGTGTCGCCGCCGCCGCCGCCGCCGCCCAGGTTCACGCTCAAGCGTTTGTTCGGCAGGCAGGGCTCGCTGCCCGCGCTGCCCGACTTGCCCGCCCTGCCCGACGGCCACTGCCAACTTGTGAGTGTTACTCACCATTATTCACCTGAACTCTTATCCCAACTAATATTATAAATGCGAAAGTTACTCTGTCTATCTGTCTGTTACGCTTTCCCGCTTAAACCTCGCAACCGATTTTGATGAAAGGAGATGTCCTCTTATTACAAGGAGGTTGGGTTTTTGTGATCAGCGTTAACTAACAAACACCAAACTACGTTAAATTGAAAGCCGAAAAAATATGAAGTATGAAACAAATAAAAGAAATATTTTTACCACCCCCAATTATATTTAAATAAATAAAACATGTTTTTAAGAAATATTTCATTATGGCAACACCTTAATGATGTTTTTATTAATCTGTGACTACCGGTATCTACTCTATGTTTGACATTTTTCGTTGAGTTATGACATTAACAGCAGGTGCCTGACTTGTCAGCTGATTTTTTATTAATATTTTTTTCTGGCTCTAGATAACATACATTAAGTAACATAGCAGTCCCTATATTTTGTTAGTTAAAAACTTCACAAAATTAGAAATATTTGGTTCATTTAAGCAATTATGTATGTATTTAGATTTTTAAAAAGGCTTGTTGATAATTTTTTTAAGCAATGTGTAATTATTGCATTAAAGATATTTCATTTTTTATTATACTAGAATACGAATTATTAAAAATCGGTGGTCTTGAAAATAACATAACTTACGGCGATTACTTTCTTTTAGAGGCTTTTATCCAAATATATCAAATTTACCCGAGTTAGTTACTATAAACCAATATGGGACATCTCCTTTGGTACAGACAATCTTTAGACCCTGAGACAGAACATAGGCTACTATTTATTTCGAAAAAAGGGACGAAGGGGTTGAAATAGAGGTTGAAAGTATGTATGGGATTTCTTAATTTTAAAAGATAAAACTATGAAACTTTATATTTAAGCACTTGATAAGAAGTCATTAAACATTTGTCTAGTATTTTTGAAATTTTGACCAGCTAGGGGGTGAAATAAGAGTTGAAAGTTAGTAAATACTATATACTAGGATTGACAAAAACAAATTACATACGAGCGAAGCCGCGGGCGGAAGCTAGTGTTGAATAAACATTATTTTCATTTTGATTCATCTGATTCTGCCCTAAAAATCAAAATATGTTTTCCTGTAGTAAAAATTATCCTATGTCCCTTTCCCTTGCTTCAAAATTTGTGTCAAGTCAATTATTATTATAATCGGATTAGTAGTTTCGGAACTTATCCAAACCAAAACCATATTTTTTCTATTTTTACCCGTTTTAGGGTAAATTTTTTATCAACTCTGAATGTCTAATTCGTCTATGTCTAATCTATATAAAATTTTATTCAATCAGTAAACCAAAAGATGTTTTTAATATTACGAAATTCCATAGAAACGTCCGTATTTTTAATTCAATCTTAGGGTAAATCTTCTACTTACATTAAATATTGTATTTTTTGAAAAAAATAGTTTCAAGATGCTAGCTTTTATGGCAATATTTCCATACAACCTTTCTTCCCCCGTTCAACCCTTTACAACTCTTTTTTCGCTTTAAAAACTACCCGATATCCTATCTTAACTTCTAGACTATTTGGGTACCAAATATCGTTTAGTTCATTGGCTTCGATGTGAAAGTGAGACAAACACATAGACAGATTCGCATTTATAATATACTAGCTTTCTGCCCGCGGCTTCGCCTGCGTGGATTTCGGGATTGGATCTACAGAGGGTTAAAGGTCATAGCTTTTGCCCACGGCTACATATGCGCGGAAGTCGGTTTATGGCGCGAAAGTTTCATCGCGCTTCCCGTGGGACTATCCGTTTTTCCCGAGATTAAAAATACCGCAAAACCTTGCTCAAGAATCACTCTATCTATTGATGAAAACCGCATGAAGATCTGTGCAGTAGTTTTTGAGCGAAACTTTTATTGCGCATCCCGTGGGATCTGTCGATTTTTCCGGGATAAAAAGTAGCCTATGTTACTCAGGGATAATTTAGCTTTCCAAAGGTGAAAGAATTTTTGAAATCGGTCCAGTAGTTTCGGAGCCTATTCATTACAAACAAACAAACAAATCTTTCCTCTTTATAATATTAGTATAGATTATAGGTAATTTGCAGCTACCCCATCGACGTGTACACAGTTTTCACCATAATGACAGTTCCATTCTAATTCTACCCCTTCGCTTACAGACCGATAAACAGAAGGACGCAGAAGATACATCGAGCGACGCCTGCCGAATATCTTGAGTAGGGTGTGTTTAGATGCTAGAGAAAGGGATAATATTTTGCTGCAAAACCTCAGGGCTGTACATGTTATGTCACATGTTGGTAACGTAACCTGAGGTTTTTGTGGGGGGAACCAGTCACCATCGGGTGGGCAGTCTGCTTGTTATTCTGTAAATTGTCTCGTAAAGCAATTGATTTGCCAATAAACAATTATAGCGAGCGCATTGTCTATGGCTTACTAACATTATATTGTCTATGCATCTGAAGTTACCAAAAATAATGCGCTTAAAGCAAATGTTGTGTTCAATTTAGTTTGTATAATAGTTTTTTTAATCTTTAGAGAGATGTTATATAGTCTATGTTTTGTTAATGGAAGTTAAATTGTACGGTCTGGTGCACGAAAGTTGAACTAAAACATTGCCGGAAGCTCTTTATTTGGTCAACATTCGACAAATAGTGTTCTATAGATTAGTTTTCTTCGCGAACTTTATACATTTTTTAGAAAATTCGAAGACCTAAAGAAAGCTGTGAATATAAATCTAGTTCCTTTGTTTGTTTAGTTAAACACAAAACAAGTTCTTTTTTTAAGTAATGGATGAAAATGGAAAAACAATTAAATTATGTAGATCTCAGTTAAACATTGTAAAACTCACTCAAACTATGTATTAATCAGTTAGGTACTTATTGTAAAGTTATTTCATTTCCGTTGCATCGCTAATTGTGACAAAAAGACATATTACAATATTAAGTCGATTTTAGTTTCCTTTTTTTTTTATTTATATGCTATGTTGTTAGAACTTAAGGATTGAAAATAGGTCATTTCACATACATCGCTTTGTTATGACGTCTGTCGGTCGGCATTTCACTAAGACTGGTTTTAAATTAAACCAAATGTTAATTACATGTGACAGGGCTAATTGTGCCTTTTACCTCTTATAATGAGTAGATTCCAAATCGAGTTAATTAAACTAGGACTCAGTTCCCTGGGCATTATTCTCAGTCGTGTTGTGCTAATTTTTTTTTACCGTAACGCATGTCCCAAAAATCGACGGGAGTGGGGGGTGATTTTCCATGATAATCCTGGCGACGTTTTTTTAAGTCTCCCATATTTGACGAAGGGAGAAGGGGGATTTCCCCCAAATTTAACCCGTCACCAAGATCGGCCCTGTATATAGCATAAAAAGGAAAGGAAGCGAAAATCATTACGAAAAACCGGTTCACGTTTTTGTTTCGGTTTGGTTAGAGTTCCGAATCAGCAGAAAAAAACGGTCCGGTCTCCGGATCACAGTTCGGAAAATCAAGCCAGTTCGTTCCGGTTTCTGTTCGGTTCGGGTTCGGTTTAAACCCTTGTATAATGATATAATAATACACTATATGTATTAATAATACATATAAAATTTCGTCAAAAATTAGAAAAAAATTATTTACATTAATTGTTCTTAATTTTTTTTTCAAACGTCAGCCAATTCTCGTTATCAGAAATCATCTTTAGTTCCGGAACGCGTTCCGGTCCAAAAGGAATTACCGGAGCGTTCCGGCTCGACAACACCACTAATTATTCTGATTCTCGGTATGCACCTGTTTAATTGTCTCTGCGATATTATTCGTCGTTATTACGCAGAAAAGATCCAATGCACAAAAACAGCAAACTGAAGTTGAACAGTAAATATAGTAAATATTTTCAAACTGCACCGAAAAACTATGATTATAATTTTAAAATCCAAATGTTCGCAATATACAACTTTACATCAGTGCAAAACATAATGCTAAACTTTAAAAAAAAATACTGCTGATTGGATCCTTTTTGTGTAAATACTGGATTGAAAAAAGCAAAAATCTTGACTTGAGGTTCAAGGTTTGCTAGATTGTTACTCTATGTAGTTTTACAGGATCCATGACGTCATCGATTAGTGTTCAAAATGGAAATGGCTTTTGCACTGTCTTCAGGACTGTTAGTTATAAGTTAACCGTTGGACATTTTGGACCGCATACCATAGATGACGGTCAATAGAATCGAGTCCATGTAACATCTAATGAATAAGTCTAATGTTTATGTACATTTGTGATAAAAATTGTTAACAGTCTTGTAAATTTTAGTTGACATTAAATTATAATTCATCTATTTCCTATTTGTTTTATTCCTAATCTTTTATTATCTGTGCGGCAACGGACGTAAATATACGTGCTATAGCTGCCGCTCTTTCCGTAAATGTCGTAGGAACCGACTACAGCAGTTTATAGGAAAAGGAAATAAACCTGAAATGTATATTTTTCTGTCAGCGGTAACACATCGCGCCATATCATTCGATACAAATTGACAAGCCACCTACGCAAACTCAGAAGAAAGCAGATATAGTGGCGTGACTACAAAATCATGGTGTCGACGCTAGTATGGAGTTACCGAAGGTTGAATTACTGGAGCTAGTTCGTCAATATAATCATTTTACTTGTATCGATTACCGATTCCAAAGAATAAATATCGATGAAACTTTATAACAAGTATCGATTTTTTCGTTCACAACACTAAGCCAGTTCACTTGACAGCTGTCATAATGAACCTTTTTGTTGGATTATAATATATAATTTGACATTATAACTCATTAGAACTACAGGACCATGCGCATCTTGTATGGATATCTGGGCCATGAGCGTTCGCTCATGAACAAATGAAAGTTATGTACGTTATTAGGATTCTTCGTGACAACAAGGATATGCCAGATCTATACTAGAAAAATTGGTCCTTTGGAGTGAAAACAGTTATACCCAGGGAAACTTCTTTTGTGCACCCAGGGCATCTCCACGTGGTGACGGTGGTATCAAGCATCGTTTGGCTAAGTTCTTGGTGTACTCAGAGAAAGAAACATTAGAATAAATGATAACTAAAAATGAATAAAGTGAAAGTTGGGTATGGGAGAAACGACATGAAAGCAGAATAAATGCAGTAGAAATGAGAGCTTTGCGGAGTATGGCAGGAGTAAAACTGAGTGACAGATTGTATAATGAAGTGATTAGAAAGAAATGTGGTTTGAAAGAGGATATCGTGACAAGAATAGAGAAAGGGATGCTTGGGTGGTTTGGGCATGTGGAACGGATGGATGAAAGTAGACTGACCAAAATGATTTATGAAGCTGGAGTGAGTGGAGACACGGGACGAGGAAGACCTAGGCGAACATATTTCGAACAAATCGAAAGTGTCCTCAAAAAAGGCCAGGTCAGAAGTACCCGCAATCGTCGAGCATGTATGAGGAATGTTATGAAAGTAGATGAAGCGAAAGAGATATGTAAGGACCGTAGTAAGTGGAAGGACGTAATCTCTGCCTACCCCCGTGGGAAAAAGGCGTGAGTGTATGTATGTATGTAAAAATAAATTAAATACAATATCTATCAATTTCATTTAGTATCCATTTAGAAAACGTCAAGAAACTTCACATTTTCAAGCAGATTTTATGATACTATATAATTGTACCATAACTAAGTCAAAGAGTGATTTTTAAGGACAATGTCTTATAGCAGCATGCATAACTTAATAAGACCTACACTTTACTATAGGTGTCATCTCTATTCGCTCGTGGCCCAAAATGCCCGTTCTCCTTGTGTACATCACTGTTAGGCGATGTACATATTTACATACATTTCCATTTACGTACATATTTCCGCCACGATAACAAATAACTTACATAGTAATACAAAAACTGTATGTGCTAGATTCTTTTGTCTATATGTATTATAGAAAACAAAACAGAAATAAAAACGAGCACCAATGAATGTAGTTTACCTAAACTACGATTTTTAATTCGAGTCAGTAAAATGACAAGTGCAACTGTCAATGATACAAAAAAGGGTGACCCACTACAACCCACTACAATAGTGATGTTCGGCAATCAATAGATTTAGACATTTAGTCATGCTTTATTTTATTAGGTATCAAAGCGTTTTTTTATTGTAAATATGTAATACATACCATATTAAATAATATAATTTTAGAAATATGGATCTGTCAATGTCATTTTACTGACTCGAATTAAAAATCGAACTTTAATTACCTATTTTGATACAAGAACACAGATGATATTCCGCGTTCTATCCAAGAAATTTTAAGAAACACCGCATCATATCCACACCTTGTTAAATTTATAACCCACACGGTGTCAGAAATATAAAAAGGGGAAAAAATAAAGAAATAGTAAAGTGAAGAAGAAAGAAGATATTTACCATTGAATAGACTGTATGGGCTCTCCTCTTTGCCTGGTCCATAAGAGCGAAGTTTAAAAAAATACCTTTTTGATTATTTTGTATTTTTCAATAAAATGCTTTCTATGTCAAAACGCTTTTTCAATTCAATTAAGTGTTGAAATCTTCATCTTCATCAATAAGTTATTGAAAATTTGTTAAATGTCATAATGGGAACTGCAGCCGAAATATATAATATATTGAACTATACAGCAAATAATCAGTTAAATTATTGTTTATTCTGCCTAAGAACTGAATTGGAGCGTCGTTTGGTAAAACCGGCAACTTTCCTGAAATGCTTCATGTTTTACAAACCTGCAAGGGTAAAAACTTATTTATTATAACTTTTCAATCAAAATGAAGTCTTAATACAATGCTACAGCTAGCTACAAAATAATGATTTTACATCTATAATGTATTTTTTTATATATTATTAGATTGTGAAGACAGTATTGATTCTAACATCTATACACTTAAACTTGATTATGTTTAAGTCTAATTTTACTTCACCTAGTACTCATTTACTTTTATAGTTGGTGAGGTAAACCATGGAACAATTTTTGAGACTGCCTTGGATTTAAACGATTTGTACCAGTATTTCACAAGCAGCCTAAGGTGCAATATGACCACTTTGAGCTGCAAGCCTCTACACTTGCAGTTCACCTCTGGTACCAGCAGCAGTAGGCTTATATATGATTATTAATTAATGAACAACTGGACATAATAATATATATTTGTCTCATGTTACTACATCTGATTAGTTCTTTTCAACATTGTACCTATAGTTATCATTGAAGGTTTAGTTTCGAAGAAGACAGAAATATACTTAACTTGCAGAAAAATATTATTATTATTGGCATTGAGAAAGTAATGAACTGTGATGCATACAAAACATGCATCATTGCATGCTATTACAAGAAAAGTGGACACACAGCAACAAGTTTATATGTTCACCTTGACTTAACTCTTACATTGCACATAATAGAATTGATTGAAATACATAGTATAAATTAAACTGAAATATTAACTATTTTCTCCATAATCTTATGATCTGTCTCTAACCATGCTCACTACAAATTGCATCAAAACATTTCCCACCCTTTCTTAACTTTTAATATTATTTATAAAATCTTTGTTACTTCCAGTATTGTTGGCCATTATCACTAGGAGGAAACAGTGTTTGTTACATATGCGAGGCTGAGCTACAACGAGCATTGCGACTGCTTCATGCAATGGACTTTGCCTTGGCTGTGCAACGGTGCCTTAACGACTTACAAGACATAAATTGCAACATCCAGCAGTTCCAGAGTACTCTCAACAAGGTGAAATAATTAAAAAATATAAAAATGTAGAGAATATAACAATATCCTTATCAAAAACCGAAACCTCATATTTGTACCATCATTAGGAGAATGTATCTCTATAAAACTATATCTGGTAAATCAATATTTAGAGTTATAATTTTTCTGCCAAGTAGAAATAATTTTTCGCAAAATCACTTTCCAAACACACATCTTTTTTCATCTTTTTTCTAAAGATGGCACCTGAATTTTTTTTATATGACAAGGAGGCAAACTTCTAAACATATTACCTGATGGTGAGTGTTTAGTCTCCATGGACACACCTCCATTGGATTCATAGATGCTTGCCAGCTTTTTAAATTACATCATCTTTTTTTATATCCCATTAGATTAATAATATTGCAGACAATAGTTCATTTTTTACAGTTTGATGGAGTTAGGGAAAATTTATAGGGAAAACAGTCACTGTTGTGGATTGCCAAACGTCTAGGTTTTTTCTCTAATGTTTTATATAATTGCATTGAAAATTATATTATATAATAGTTATTACTTTGAACACGCCCTCACGGAGGTAGCTCGTGAAGAGCTGCCTCACCATGCTCCCGAACGCCCTGAGCCAGCGCTATCACCTTTCCCGGGACCCCGTCCGGTCCCGGGGCAGCGTTGCGCGCAGAGAGCCGCGAAACGGCTCCGGTGAGCTCGCTCTCCGTCATCGGAGGTCGTCCGATCAAATGCCGGGCGACGGGGCGGCGGAGGACTGTCCTGGACTCTCGGAAAGAGCGTATCCACGTCCCACCATTTATGTGTCTAGGCTTTTAATTGATCAAAGGAATTAGTTTTGTTTTAACTATAGATGTGTTCAACCATATACGAGTATGTATCATAGTTGTATACAACCGTTATACTCATTATGCATCTTATTTTAAAAGTAATAATAAGAAGGTAAGTGACGACCCCATCGCCCGTTGGTGGGGAATGTAATGCCTCTTAACTGCCATAAATGCCTCATTAGTGCAGTCTCTCTCCTTCACGCCAGCTGTTAGGTTACGGTAGTGGTGAGTTGCGTCACCAAGGGTAACGATATGCTTCAGGGGGGCGTATGCCACCCACCTCTGTCTTGCCTTAGCCGCCCCCACAGAGTGGAGTTGCAAGAGCAGATGCTCGAAGGGTGGAAGTGTATTATAAGTGTATTTCGGTCGTTGTCGCAGACACACCTCTCTACACCGTTAGCCGTTCACATGTTACTCTCTTCGCACCAATATTGGTCTGCTTTTATGGGGGGCCCATTTAGTGAGCGGCAAGTCACCACCTGCCATATTTAAATCAGGTTGGAGGCATTACGAAGGTAGGTGACCTGAATCTCTTCCATAGTCCGGTTTTCATTACCACTTAAATCGAAATGCAATAGCCCACCTACGTTTTGACAATGACAATAGTTTCAGTGCATCTAACTGGGTATAGTCTTTAGCTGCATTTTTCATGGTGCAGATAGAAATTACACCCAGTTGGTCTATTTGTATCTCCGCGCACGCTTTATAAAGGCTGGTATCTTTTAAAAGTGAGACGAATATCTTAGCAATCCATGGATTCACCGTGCGGGTGCCGGGTCCATCATGTGACTCCGAGCAGCTCCCGGGACTTGCGACGCGGGTGTAGGTTTAAGGGGGCCTCCTATCGATCAAGTTCACTGCTCGTGTTTCCCCCTCTGCTGAGCCAGACTTGATAGAAGCCTGCGAGTGCTGCCTTTGATACTCTCTCTAGAGTTGAATTAATTGCAGCTCTCGACAGGCCAAGGTCTTTTAGTAAATTGTATAGAGATTTTGCTGGTATACCTCTCGCTCCAACTTCTACCGCTTATAATTTGATATAAGCGAAAATAATAAGAAGAAGAATAATAATAAAATTCACTAATTTCGCAATAACCAGCCGGAAAAATCTGCTATTATGGTTATAAAATTACAAATTAAATCAAAGTCGAAAATCTTAAAGAAACACTTTAGGTTGTTTTATAGTCACATCAGTCAGACTGCATGGAAATTGTACACCCATCACATCTCCAGCTTGACTTACTGAATCACACTTTGCAGTTCTAAAATCTGTATATGTGTGAATTAATTAAAAGTATTTATATTGTTATTCTTATGTATTTTTTTATTTTATATATAATATATAATAAACAGTATATGAAAAGTAGCACAAGAAATTTTATACTCATAACGGAATATTATGAAGTTAGACCTTAGTTGTGTTTTCAGAACGTAGAGATGAGAGATGGACTGACTCTAGATGGAGTATGGAGAGAAGTCCGTTGCATGGGAACACTTGCTTGTACCGAAATCCTCAAAGTCACAACTGTAAGTTCTATCTTAATATCAATTCATTATGATTTGAAACATTTAATTTGCAAAGGAGAATGCCCATTGTAGTATGGACTTTAGTATCGCCAAAAATGATTTTGAACCATAATGATTTTTATGATATATTGTAGATTTTTAACTATATATTCAATTATTAAAAACTATTTGACTCTATTTCGATGGGTAAAATAGAAATTAAACACCAAAGACTTTCAAGTTACGAATTTCTCCTATCATCATTTTTGATAATACCTATTTAATTGTAGAAGATTAAAACTATAAAATGATCAAGTCTATCTTATCCAATAAATATTACAACTATCCAATAATTCATATAAAATAATTAATTAATTTAAAAATAATTGTTTTAGCAACATTGATATTAGCTATCTGTATAAAGAAACTCTTAAAGCAGAATAATGACTAAAATATTAGAGAAAGCAGAAAAAAGACTAAAGAAAATTAATTGTTTTGGTATTCCTTTTACCCTTTCACGAGAGGACAGTGGAATGTATCAAATATATTTTTGACCAATCGATCCGATCGTTAATATATGGCAAAACCGAAGAGACTATTTATCAATGAAATTAGAATATCATGAATAAAAATACACGGCGAATGAAACGGAAGTGAAATAATTACTAATTATTATGTGGATTTATCTCCGGCGAAGTTTCGGCTTGGTATATTGCAGAGTTTTGTTAAAAATTGTTACTTATTTTTTTTGTATTAGTTTGGTTAAGGCACAAGGACGAGTAAAGGTGATACTACGAATGGGCATACTCCTTTATTAACATGTCTCTATATGTCGGTGTGGTGTGTAAATAGCCCACCATTGAACGTAGGCGCGTAGGGTCTGACACAAGTGTTCCACACAAAAAAAGCGTACCAGATATAGAAACATCAAGGGTTCACTAGTACTGTCCAAGGCTTTACACTTTGGGCTAGGCTAATTGGTGTGAGTGTAAGGAATATTTATATCCATACTAATATTATAAATGCGAAAGTAACTCTGTCTGTCTGTCTGTTCCGCTTTCACGCCAAAACTACTGAACCGATTTAAATGAAATTTGGTACACAGATAGTCTAGAGCCTGAGAAAGGACATAGGCTACTTTTTCATGCAAAAAAGGTTGTAAAGGGTTGTAAAAGGTAGAAAGGAGGGATAATAGGTTGTATGGAAATATTGTTAAAACCACTGAACTGATTTAATTGAAATTTGGTACACAGATAGTCTAGAGGCTGAGAAAGGACAGAGGCTACCTTTTAAAGCAGAAAAGGGTTGTAAAAGGTTGAAACGAGGGGGTGAAAGGTTGTATGGCAGTATTGTTAAAACATATCCTTCTGTAGGAAATTCGAATATAACGCGAGCGGAAAGCTAGTATGTATAATATATGTATGTCTATCCGTTGCCCTAGATCCCATAACACAAGCCTTACAGAGCTTACTTTGTGCTAGGTTAATTGGTGTGAGTGTAAGGAATATTTAGTTTATTTTTGATTTGCAAAAATACGTACACGACAAGAACACACAAAAATTCAATATCGAGTTTTATTTATTTAAACATGAGAGCATATATATTTGGATTTTACACTACATTGTGTACACTTAGGGTCCATAAATTACGTCACACGAATTTCGTGATTGAATTCGAGACACCCCCCCCCCCCCCAAGAATTCCACTGTCATAACACTCCATGTAAATGTCACAATGAGGACCAGCACAGGTGTCTTTGAGCTCCATTCGCGGTGGCGAACAGACAGATCAATCGTTGATCACTAGTTATAAGCCTAGTTCTATATTGTAATTTCATTAATAAAAGTTAATAATTTATAACGTGTAGTTTTAAAAACGTCTGTCGACGGCCCAAAATCGTAATTAGTGTGTAATTCATTTCTCTTCATTGCTTTTCGCCGTTTGTTTATTTATTTATTTCATTTACACAAACAGATTACTATCAGAATGTATTGTAGCTAATTAAAGTATAACAATCCAAAAATAGTGTACACAGCATGATTACCAGAGGTCGGAGTTAGGTCAAGTTATTCATGTACTTACTATTTACACTGATTTCATACAATGAAATAATAAAATGGATATGGCTCAAATCCCGAGATTGAAGGAAAACCAGAAAAAAAACACGTGATTTTTTTTAAGTTATTTACTTTTACACAATTTAAACTACTGCACGCGCGACGTTGCCATATTTGTAGTTCGCACAACATAGCTTGTCAGAACAAAAGAATACAATAGCGGATATGCGGAGCACTCCGCTTAACGGAATGGACTAGATTTTGTCTCTTTCTACCGCATTCTAACTCTCTATTAGCAATAAATCGGTTTACTCATTCGCACAGCTCATTCACTTACTTACCTAAGAGAACGGAGCTTCCAAGTGGCTGTGGCAGCTGCCTGGCACCTGCGCTCTACCTGCTGTACACCAATGACATACCAGTGAACCCAGGTTCACCATTGGCACTGTATGCTGACGATGCAGCTTACCTGACAACATCCATCAGGCCCAAAACAGCGATAGAGCGCATGCAGCGCCAACTGGACACACTGCCAGAATGGCTAGATAAATGGCGCTTGACCGTCAACGTGTCGAAGACCCAGGCCATAGTGAGCGAGGAACATTCCGCTCACTCTAACACTCAGGGGCACTAGTATCCCCTGGGCTCAATCGGTCACCTACCTGGGTGTGACCATTGACAAAAGTATGACCATGGGGCGACACGTTGACTCCACCATCAGCAAAGCAAGGACGGCCAGAATGGCACTTAGGCCTCTATTAACATCACACCTGCCCACAAAAGCCAAACTGCATTTAAACAAAATGTATGTCCGAAGCCGGCTTTCTTATGCAGCTCCCTCGTGGTACTCGCTACTCAAGGCCAAAAGATACAAGCAGCTGCTGGAAACAGCAAAATTTCGCACTGAGAACAATAGCACAGGCCCCTCGCTACGTCCGGAATTCGGTATTGCTGAGGGACTTCCAGTGCGAAAAAATAGAAGACTACATCCGCAGACTGGCTAGCCTTATGTTCGAGCGTGCAAGCAAATCCAAACACACGCTCATAAGAGAGTTAGCCGCACACCACGCTCGACCGCCCGAGGGAAGACGGAGAGGCCTACCACGAGATCTTATAACCATCCAAGAAGACCAAGCATAAAAATCCCAGGAACATATACATATATATACACATGATACCACATGACAGAATGTCAACCCCAAGAACCCGCCCGTTGAAACGGGTGGCGTATGAAGCCACCGAAAAGGACTTTTTTTTTTTTATAGGATAGGCCAGCAAACGAGCAAACGGATCACCTGGTGGTAAGCAATAACCGTTGCCCATGGACACCCGCAACACCAGTGGAGTCACAGATGCGTTGCCGGCCTTTTAAAAGGGAAATAGAGAATAAGGGGAATAAACGGGAATAAGGAGGGTTGGGCTCCGGTACCTCACTCACTCGGCGAACACAGCGCAAGCGCTATTTTACGCCGGTTTTCTGTGAGGCCGTGGTATCACTCCGGTCGAGCCGGCCCAATTCGTGCCGAAGCATGGCTCTCCCACGGTCGGCACGGCACGGACTAGTCCTGAAACGGTCTCCCCAGCCCTAATAAGTAGGACTGAGATGAAACTCGGGATATATCACTTACTTCGGTTCGTCGATTGCGCTCACTTGTTTCCTATTGTGTTTTGTCTGGTGATATCTCTGAGGTTTTTATTATTATTTACTTGTTATATTGTTGGCAATTAGAAATCCCGGGAAGGTCCACATTATATCAACATTTTGAGGCAAGTACATAATTAACTCTGCCTAATGACCTCTGATGATTACAGACTTATTATATTACAAATATGACCTTAAAATTAAATCTATATTATCTCAAGTGCGAAACAAAATATATTGAATACTAGCTTTCTGCCCGCGGCTTCGCCTGCGTGGATTTCGGGATTGGGTCTATGGAAGGTTAAGGGTCATAGCTTTTGCCCATGGCTATAGGAGTATCCGTTTTTCCGAGATAAAAAATACCACAAAACTTTGCTCAAGAATCACTCTATCTATTGATGAAAATCGCATGAAAATTTGTGCAGTAGTTTTTGAGCGAAGCCTTTATTGCGCATCCCGTGGGATCTGTCGATTTTTCCGGGATAAAAAGTAGCCTATGTTACTCGGGGATAATGTAGCTTTCCAAAGGTGAAAGAATTTTTGAAATCGGTCCAGTAGTTTCGGAGCCTATTCATTACAAACAAACAAACAAATCTTTCCTCTTTATAATATATGATTGATGATTGATGATGATTGATGAATTGAATTGAATTGAATGAATGAATTGAATGAATTGAATTGAATGAATTGAATGAATGAATTGAATATTTAAAATAACAATCGAAAATTGATAACAAGTAAAGAAATCAGTGAACCAGCGAGTTCTGAGTTATTAGTTGTTCTGAGTTCTTTGGATCTGCTTAATATTTCACTTGTAGTTGACGATATTTGAACGCCTTATCCAAATAGGAGTTAAGATATAAGGATAAAATTCTAGGGAACTTTTTCAAATGG
>JAYEAL010000088.1:0-25739 GCA_036419045.1 Scirpophaga incertulas | reverse complement strand
TCACCTAAAATATTACCGTGGGTTCGGCGAGACGTGCGTTCGAAATCAAATGAGCCTCGTCAGATGTCTCTTGACTGAGGCGTTTATAAACTTCAATAAACGGATTTACATTATGCAAAAAATAATTAATAAATAATTCTAACCGTTGACTGTATGCCACACTGTATGTGAATCTTCTTATCGTTATTATTTCATACTTGGAATTTAGTTTTGGGTATCTTTGTTTGAAATATTGGTAGGAACGTATCGAATGATACCGGTCTTATTTATATTTGCAGCTGGTATAAATGCTTTGAGATTGGGCTTCTCTAAAAAACGGATATTCTTGATAAAGTTATTAGCCGTGATGTATTGCTTGAAAACTACTGATATTTTATTGGCATTTACTCGTTGAATAGATATTACTCCTTTTATAAAAGTTGTGAATAGATGATTCAAAAATATGAGACGTTTATTACCCAGTCTGTCCTTTGTGGTACTTTCAACAAACACCTTAAATTCTGAATTCACAGAATTTTCAGGATATAGTCTTTTATAATTTTGTTTGAAAAAAGGAGAAAATTCCTCACCGCCGTGGTTGCTTACTGTTTCCTGTTCTTTGGAGTCAACCCGGCACCACCAATGCCACTGGCCGGGAGAGCATTCCCCTGGCCGCGTCGCCTAAATTTTTCGGTACTAAATAGGACCCATGAATTGTTTAGATTGAAACTATAAATGCTTTTGTATAAGGAAAGTGGTAAACAATTAAAGTTTTATTCTTCAGATTCGCGCCTAGTCGGTTCAGATTCCCATCAAAGAAAAAACCGAATACGAAATATCAATGAATCATCCACAAACTAAGTATTAGATAGATATCAAATATTATCGATCGACCAGCGCATAGAGTAACATAGAGCGCATAGAGTAACATAGAGCGCATAGAGAAACATAGCAAAGGAACGCCGATACGTCCACTCGAATCATTACAAATCTGACGGAAATAAAATTATTCACAGGTATAATTCTTTTATTATATTCTTTAAAATAATGAGTTTTACTTAGTTTAATTAATTTAATATCAAACCTAAGAGAAGTTAGTATACAACGCATGTCCGCCAGCTCCTGTTATTATATTAGTCCTGACAGTTAAGTCGATACAGCTCAACCGCCAGATTATATTAGTCCTGACAGTTAAGTCGATACAGCTCAACCGCAACCTGCCAATGCGCGCATCCAGATAAAATTTTGAAAAAATAAAACCCTAAATTTAAACTAAGAATGACTAAAAGTGACATATTAAAAAAATCCTGAGTGGGTGTTGAAGATATAGATATGACCAAAGGAAGAAAAAAAAATGTGTCTAACGGTACTCCCGATCAGTGAAAAAATAAAGTATTACAGTGTATAATTTAATACTAATGGATGAAGAGTCGAACATATGCAATACTAACCCGATTATATATCGTATTCCGTTCTTCTATATATTCTTTACATAGCAGCTCTTCCCATTTACTCGGCAACCAAACGCGATTTTAGAGTCAAAACCTAAATAGAGAAAAACAAGACGCAAACAATAATAATCTGTGTAATATCCATATGTCAAGCCATTCTTTGCGTTTGCGCGGCAACAATTACGTTAACTAGCACGGATTTGTGTAAAAAATTTAACAAATAGAAAAGTTTGGTGATATCTGTTATTAAAAATGCAAAACGTCGTAAAAGAAAAAGGTGACTTAGAATAATTATAATCCAAAAAATAAGAAAGATCGAAGATAGAATGAAACGACGCCATAGACGTCGTAGAATTGACCTCGATCTACCGACAAAATCACTGACCAGGTTAGTAATCTGTTCGGAACGGAACACAAAATAAAACCTATTTTTAGATAGATTAAGTGCAGGCAGGTTAGTTTTTAGTTTATGATAAGTAAAAAAAATGACATAAAAAACAAAAGAATAAAAGATATAGTTTTTTGTTAGATAAGAAAGAAATGTGAATTTTATTTACATAAGATGTAGAAAATGAAGTTTTTATTTAAAATAAATATTATACAGTCCACTATTAAAAAGCATTTTTAATGTCCGGGCACGGGAATCAAACCAGCACCCGAAATATTGTCTGGCACATTAAATTGGTCCATTCGATCCTAAGAAAAATGAAGTTGTGATTTGAAGTTATGAGTTGAAGAAGTTGCCTATAGTGAGTTGGAGAAATTGAAAGTTTAGAGTTGAAGAAGTTGGAGAAATTTAAATTTTTGAGTTGAAGAAGTTAAAAATTTGCAAGTTTCAGAAGTTTATAAAGTTTCAAATTAAAAGTTGAGTTGAAGTAAAATCGCCAGAGCATCAAACAGAAAAATAGGAAGATTTTAATATCAAAGTTGTTCGAGAGTTCGAGTCAATACGCGGATGACGCAAACAAAGCGCATTCGTGTCGCCGTCGCTGCAGGACATCTTGTTGCTGCGCTCTTGCTGCGGCCTTGATGTGCTCTATCGTAAAGAAAAAACGAAACGCGACGGGTCAATGACTGTGAGCTGTCAAAACAGACTGTTTTTTGATTTTTGCCGGGTGTATTATATATGTTTATTTTAGTTTATTAATGTGTTTATTGAAGTTAGTATTTAAGGTTTTTATATAGTATTTGGTGAGTTGTGTTTTTATGTGTAATCTCAAGGCTTAAGGCTTAAATACATAATACTTAAATAATACAAGTACGAAAAGTTAGTTCAGGCCAAGATGGCTCAATTAAAAGATTTAAAGTTAAGTAGGGGCTATGTAAAAGGGACGATCACACGTTTAGAGGCCTTCTGCACCTCTGCTGATTTTATTTCGTCCTCGGTGGAGTTGCTTTTGCAAAAAAAGTTGCGACTCATTAAAGCCTTTGATGATTATGAGAAGTACAATCGAACTATCTTAGCATTAGATCCCGAAGATGACGAGGACTATAGTTGTTATGAAGATAAGTACGACGTGTGTCTTGGTATTATAGACAGTCGCAAAGCGCGTAAGTTCAAAAAACTTTCCTTGGCATAAATATTAAAGCCTTTGATGGTAAAAATTTAATGGATTATCATCCGTTTATAAACATGTTCAAGGCGGTTATTGATACCGATTCTAAGCTTAGCTCATGCGAAAAGTTATATTATTTACGTTCTTTTTTAATAGGAGAGGCCTTAGATTTAATAAAACATTTGATGCTTGATGATGATAGTTATGAGGTTGCCTTAAGACTTTTGGATAATAGGTATAATAATAAACCGAAAATAGTAAATTTTCATGTTAATAGCATTCTTGACATGCCGGCTTGCACAAAATGTTCTGCTAGTGTTTTGCGGTCAATAATGTCAGTATTGAATATGCATCTTGCTGCATTAAAAAAATTGGGTGAGAAGGTGGAGTCATGGGACACAATTTTAATTAATATTTTGTCTAGAAAAATAGATTCCTATACAATTCGTGGTTTTCATCTTGAGCGTGAATTAAAAGAAGTTCCTAAATTGTCTGAATTCCTTACATTTCTAGAAAAAAGGGCTATTGCTCTGGAGGCTACATCAAGTGAGGAGTCCATTAAGAAACCAGTGAGATATCAAGTGAGTGCGGTAACTGCTACTGCATCATGTAAGTTTTGTCAAGATTCTCATAAAATTTATGAATGTTCCAAATTTAAAATACTTCCTTATAAGGAGCGATGTGAGTTTGTTGAAACCAATAATTTGTGCAAGTTGTGCCTTAATTATCACCGAGGTAGGTGTATGTTAAAGTTAAAATGTGGAAAATGTCAGCAGTTGCATAATACACTGTTACATGTGCCAGTTGTAAATAAGGTAGTCAATGCTACAATGGTTGATGAACCATGTCAAAATGTAAATAAAGAGTCTAGGTCAATTTTGTCATCTTTGTATGTAAGTTTGCCTGCTAATTCACAGGGTAAGGATGTTTTATTACCAACTGCAATAGTGAAGCTAATAAATAAAAATGGTAAGTTTACCTATGCTAGGGCACTCTTAGATCCTTGCTCGCAAGTAAATTTCATTTGTGAAAAAATGTTGAAATATTTGGACAGTTGTGTTTATAATACAGATGAGGTTGTGTCAGGTGTGTGTGATAAAGGTAACAATATTTCACAAAAGATTAATATAGTTGTTCAATCTACTGTAAGTGATTTCAAAGTAAATGTCTCCTGTTGTGTATCTAACAAAATAACTTGCCCTCTTCCACAGCAATCATTTGACAAAAAGCAGTTCAATATTCCTCCTAATATCAAATTGGCAGATGAGAGTTTCAATGAAACCAGTGAATGTACACTGTTACTTGGGGGTGCAATATTTTTCCAGGCATTACAGTATGAAGGTTATCCACTGGCACGCTCGGGTCCATATTTAGTGAAGACAAGATTTGGGTATATTATTGCCGGAGCGTTGCCATTTCTAGCTGGAGCGAGTTCTGCAAGTAATTGTTTCTTCACAGCTAAACGTAATGCTTTAAATTGTAAATCAATGGCAGATGACCTGCAGGTACCTTTACCATGCTTGGAGGGAGAAGTGTGTTTGTTATCTAATAACTCTTCACCTTCTGTTAATATTGCTAAAATAATGACGAGGTTTTGGGAATGTGAAAAGATGCCTGATCTTGTTGATGAAGTTAGTACAGAACATCAATTAGCTGAGCAGATATTTCAGGAGTCTGTCAAATTGGAAAACAAAAGGTTCACAGTAGCTTTGCCTATGAAGGTTAAGTTAGACGATTTGGATTTAGGTGATTCTTTTAGTAGTGCATTACAACGCTTTTATAATTTGGAAAGAAGGTTTGCGAAAGATGAAGAGTTGTGTAAGAAATATAAAAAGTTTATTTATGACTATATTGAACAAGGTCATGCCAAATATTTTGATATGTCCAATTATGACCTAAGGTCGGGAAAAGTCATGTTTTTGCCCCACCATCCTGTATTCAGCAATAGTAAAACCACGCCAGTTCGGGCAGTTTTTGACGCTGGTGCTGTCACTAAGAATGGTTTATGCTTAAATGATGTTTTATTGAATGGTCCAGTAGTTCAAAAGGATCTTTTTGAAATTTTGATTTTATTTAGAACTTTTAGGTATGTGTTATTATGCGACATAAAGGCTATGTATCGACAAATTTTGGTTGAAGATAATTTTCGCAGTTTGCTTAATATATTGTGGCGTGATTCCCCGGACGAGCCTGTTAAATGCGTGCAATTGCAGACTGTGACATATGGGGTGAAGAATTCTGCTTTCTTAGCTTGCAGGTGTTTGTTGGAGCTAGCTCAGAGGTATGAAGGTCAGTATCCCTTGGCTTCATTTACACTAAAAAATATGTGTTATGTTGATGATATTCAAGGCGGGTCTAATAGTTTGGATGAGATTATTAAAATGAAAAAAGAGTTGGTTGAGTTAATGAGTTTGGCTAGTTTGTCACTTCACAAATGGTGTTCTAATTATCCTGAAATTTTAAATGATGTGCCTGTTGAATTGCATCAACTTGATAGTAGGAGTTTTGATAAGAATAATGAGTATGTGAAAAGTCTCGGATTAACATATGATGTAGTCGCGGATACACTGAACATGAAGTGTCCTGTCCAGGATATTCAAGAAAATTTCACAAAGCGGGAAATGCTTAGTTTTATAAGTAAGTTTTTTGATCCCTTAGGATTGTGCGGTCCTGTATTAGTTCAGGCAAAAATATTGATGCAACAAGTTTGGCTTGGGTCTTTAAAATGGGATGAGTATTTACCTACATCTCTCAATAAAAAATGGGTTGATTTCGCTAACGGTTTAGTTCAGATGTCGTGCATTTCGGTTCCTAGGAATATCAATGTTCAGAAACCGCAAGCTATGGAGTTAATAGGATTTTGTGATGCTTCCACTGCCGCTCATGGATGTTGTTTATACTTACGTGTTACTGATGTAGATAATAAGGTTTCGGTGAACCTTTTATGCTCAAAGTCGCGCATTAATCCTAAAAATAAACCTTTAACGATTCCTAAATTAGAATTAAATGGTGCTCTTCTTCTTGCGATTTTAGCTAGGAAGGTTTACAATACTTTATCGTTAAAATATACAGTGCGCACTCATCTATATAGTGACTCAATGATCGTCTTGGCTTGGTTAAAAACTGTCCCAGTAAAGCTTGATGTGTATGTAGGTAACCGAGTTGAAAAAATTCACAAATTGTCCTCTGAATTTGAGTGGCATTATGTAAGTACTCATGACAATGCTGCAGATATTTTGTCGCGTGGTATAGAGCCTCAAGTCTTAGAAAAATGTAGCTTGTGGTGGAACGGGCCTCAATTTTTGTCAGACCCTACTTACGATCATAAGACTGTTGAAGATGATTTTATAAAGGCTGATTTACAACAGCAAAACACTAAAATAAAAGCGTGTATTACCTGTACAGATTTCCACGCTAGTCAAATTTATAATTTATTATTAAAATGTTCAAATATTGATAAACTAACACGGGTTATAGCTTATACTCTTAGATTTATATATAACTGTAGAAATGTAAATAGTAACAAAAAGCAAGGTCATTTGTCTCTCAAAGAATTGAATTCTGCTTTATATTGTATAATTAAATGTGAACAGAGGAGGTTATTTAATGATGATATCAAGAACATTAATAACAAGGTTCCGCTAAGGTCTAGTCTAAGCTGTTTGCATCCTTTCATAGATTCTGAAGGGTTGTTACGCGTTGGTGGTAGATTACAGAATACTGACTTACCTTTTAGTAAAAAACACCCAATTATATTACCCAAAAGTTCTCATATAACAAAAATAATAATTTATAAGGAACATTTAAGATTAAAACATGCTGGTCCTACCTTGATGTTAAGTAGCTTAAATGAAAGGTATTGGATTCTGAATGCTCACAGAGAAATAAAATCAGTTTTATATAAATGCCTAAAATGTTTTAGACTTAAAGCAAAAAATGCTTCCCAGTTAATGGGGTCTTTACCACTTGATCGAGTGAATATGTCACGTCCATTTCAAATTGTAGGTACTGATTACGCCGGTCCTTTTTATATAAAACAAGCTAGGATTCGTAGGCCTGTAATAACGAAGGCGTATGTTGTTATTTTTATTTGCTTTGTGACTAAAGCTATTCACATTGAATTGGCTTCCGATATGACAACTAATACCTTCTTGGGATGTCTAAAAAGATTTATATCCCGTAGAAACAAGCCCACAAAAATTTACTGTGACAATGCAGCATATTATAAAGGTGCTGAAAACATTCTTAAGGAGTTGTATGACCTCCAGAATTTCATGGGCCATCAATCTTCTGTAGTTGATTATGCTAATTCAGAAAGAATATCTTTTCACTTCATTCCCTCATATTCCCCAGTTTTTGGTGGGTTATGGGAGGCTGGAATTAAAAGTATAAAATATCACATGAAACGTGTAATTGGCAACATTGTGCTTACGTATGAGGAGATGTACACAGTTTTGGTACAAATCGAAGCAATTTTGAATTCCAGACCGTTGACTCCTGTATCGAGAGATCCTAATGATATGACTTACTTAACTCCTGGGCATTTTCTCACCGGCAGTTCACTAGTGTCCTATCCAGAAACGGATTTAACAAATATAAATATAAGTAGATTAAAATTTTGGAGGCAATGTGTTCAATTACAACAACATTTCTGGAGACAATGGCACAAGCAATATTTATCAATGCTGCAAAGTAGGCCAAAATGGAGAAATAAATCTCCTAATTTAGAGATAGGTACCTTAGTTTTATTAAAGGAAGACAATATTTCACCTTTATGTTGGCCGGTAGGTCGAATCGTAGATGTTCAACCTGGTAAAGATGGTAAGGTTCGATCCTTGCATATAAAAACTGCAAAGGGCTCCATTATTAAAACGAGTGTTATGAAGGTGTGTCCTTTACCAATTGAATATGATTAATAATTGAATATGTTTAACTTACTATTAATGTTTTTGTAGCTGTGAAGTGTATTTTTTATTTATTTAAGGTGAGATATAGTTATAATTTTTTTTAAATGATCTTGTTAGTATGTATTGATTTTTATTTTGGTCTGTTGTTATTCTTGGCCTAGGCCCCAACATGTTCGGAACGGAACACAAAATAAAATCTATTTTTAGATAGATTAAGTGCAGGCAGGTTAGTTTTTAGTTTATGATAAGTAAAAAAATGACATAAAAAACAAAAGAATAAAATGGATAGTTTTTTGTGAGACAAGAAAGAAATGTGAATTTTATTTACATAAGATGTAGAAAATGAAGTTTTTTTTTGTTTAAAATAAATATTATACAGTCCACTATTAAAAAGCATTTTTAATGTCCGGGCACGGGAATCAAACCAGCACCCGAAATATTGTCTGGCACAGTATCTACTTATAATATCTTTTTTAGGACCCTAAAAAATTTGCACACATGTTAAAGGGAATAAAACCAAACTATTGACACGCATGATGTACGTGATACATAGCCGTGGGCAAGCACTGTGTATACCATTATACATAAGTGAATAGTTGGTTCGCTTGGTTTATGTCTATATACTCGTAGAAATTGTCTGAGAGACTTTATCTACGTAGTAATTGTATATATAAAACATTCTCATTGGTAATCATTGTCTTACAGAGATAGGCAAAAATGAACCAAATGCTGAGATGGTGGCCTCTAATTCCCCTATAAGTTTAGAAAGTTTACAGTCAGAAAAGCCATGTGATTCCCTTCAGGCTCAAATAGTTGAGTCAGAAAATATAAACCCTGTCATCAGTACTGAAGTCCTGTTGGCTCTGGGAGATTTAATGCCTGAGAAGCCCAAGTTTGGACCACCAATAAATAAAGACATAGCAAATTTATGGACAACTATACTAAAATCTGGACTTCATAAAGAGTATAAAGAAAAATTGATGGAGCAACTAATCCCAGAAAATTGCCCTCTTCTTCAGGCACCAAAGCTTAACCCTGAAATTATGAGCTCAGTTCCTGATTCCTTGAAAAATAGGGACAAAAAGATAGAATTGGAACAACAACAACTTGGCATGGGCATATCAATTATAACAAATACATTGACACAATTAATAACTAGTGATCAGTGCTCAGCGATGCTGGGAGAATTTTTACTGATTTGCACTTTACGCAAACAAAAACAAGAAGAAACTTACTATTTCCTTCTTTAGATAAAACATTCTTGGAGGCTATCAAAGACATAGAAAGAGATGAATACCTGTATGGCAGCAACCTAACTGAAAAAATTAAAACAATTAAAAATTGTCAAAGAAGTGGACAGTCAATCAAAAAATCTGTTCTTGTGACAAATAGCCGATCGGGAAACTTGTCAGGTCCACCTCGCCACAGGACTGCTGCGAGGTATGGACCAAAGAAATATCAGTCCTCAAGTCAGTCACAAAAATTCCACAATACTGCAAAGCAGTTCAGGGCCAATCAACCATACAAAAGGCACAAAATGCCACAGGAGAAACTGCCTGCCCGAACATAGAGGTAAGTCATGCTGGACGATTAGCATATTTTTTGCCTTGTTGGCAAAAAATTTGCAATGATGAGGCAATGCTTCAAAATATTCAGGGTTATAAATTGGATTTTTCTAGTGCACCATACCAATGTGGTATACCAAAAAATAATGTAACAAACTATACTAGCAATACAGATGTCAAATTATGTTTAGCAAATTTATTATCAATAGGTGCAATTTCACCATGTCTTCCATGTCCAGAACAATTTGTGTCAAGTACTTTTCTTATCCCTAAGCCTAATGGCACCAAAAGATTTATTTTAAACTTGAAAGCATTAAATAGGTTTATCCGAACATCTCATTTTAAAATGGAGGACCACAGAGTTGCAATTGCACTTATCTCACCAGGAGATTGGCTAGCTAAGATTGACCTAAAAGATGCATATTTTTTGGTAAATATAGACCCTCAATTTAGGAAGTATTTACGTTTTCAATATGATAAATTATATGAATTTAATGTACTCCCCTACGGCTTATGCTCCGCTCCAATGATTATTACAAAAATGATGAAAATTGTAATTACACATTTAAGATCAAAAGGATATAAGTCTGTCCAATATATTGATGATCTTTTATGCATTGGATCTGATTTTAAGTCTTGTCTAAAAAATGTTCAAGAAACAGTAACCCTTCTACAATGTCTTGGTTTTGTTATTAATTTTGAAAAAAGTAAACTTGAACCTTCTCAGTGCTGCCAATTTTTAGGATTTGTGTTCAATACTAGAAATATGACCTTACAACTACCTTTAATTAAAAGGCACATTATATTAAAAATGGTACAAAAATTTCAAAAAATTAATTGTTGTCGCATACGTGACTTAGCTAAGTTAATAGGAACACTAACTGCAGCCTGTCCTGCAACTACTTATGGTTGGCTCTACACCAAAATATTAGAACATCATAAAGGTAAACAATTGATGCTAAGCCAAGGAAATTTTGATGCTAAAATAAACTTGCACCCAGAAGTTTTACAAGACTTAAATTGGTGGTACAATAATATTGAAAATGTATATAAAAATATTTCTTTTAAAAATTATGACATTGAAATATTCACTGATGCCTCTAAGAACATAGGATGGGGTGCAGTGTGTAACAATATTAGAGCTAATGGAACTTGGACAAAAGAGGAGAAAAAATTTCATATTAATTACCTAGAATTACTTGCAGTATATTTAGGATTGAAGATTTTTGTTAAGCATAAAAAATATATGAACGTGTTATTAAGGGTTGATAATATGACAGCAATTGCTTATATAAATAGGATGGGTGGTAGTCAATTCCCACATTTAAATCAGTTAGCCAGAACCATATGGCAGTGGTGTGAAGAAAGGCATATATGGTTAGTAGCCTCATATATTAAATCAAAGGACAATAAAGAGGCTGACGAAGAATCAAGAAAAATTAACCCTGATATAGAATGGGAATTGAATACCACTGCATTTCAAGAAATAGTGGAAAACTTTGGCAAACCTCACATTGACTTATTTGCATCTCGAGTCAATGCTAAATGTAACTTGTATATTTCTTGGAAACCAGATCCAGACGCCCTAAATATTGATGCTTTTACTGTAAACTGGTCTGACTATTTCTTTTATGCATTTCCTCCATTTAGTCTTATATTAAGATGCTTAAGGAAAATAAAAAACGAAAAAGCCA
This sequence comes from Scirpophaga incertulas, assembly GCA_036419045.1. Classification (NCBI taxonomy): domain Eukaryota; kingdom Metazoa; phylum Arthropoda; class Insecta; order Lepidoptera; family Crambidae; genus Scirpophaga; species Scirpophaga incertulas. The sequence goes on along the minus strand of JAYEAL010000088.1, from coordinate 14,587 downwards.
CAGGTATAATGGTTATGCCATTCTGGCCTTCTCAACCATGGTACCCATGAGATCAGAGTATGTTAATATCAGAATTAATATTTTTTAAACCCCAAAAATATCTTTTAACATCTTCTTTCAGGAACTGTCACCCACTACATCACCAGCTCACTCTAATTGCAGGGATATTATCAGGAAGGCTTGGTTAAGACGTTCCATTCCACCATTAGCTATGAATGTTATGTTTAACTCTCTCTCCAAAAACACATTAAAACAATATAATGTTTCATACAAGTTATGGCAGGAATACTGCCAAGAACAGGATTTAGACATTTATACTGCTTCAATTCCAAAAATAATATACTTTCTCACTAAACAATTTGAAGCTGGAGCTTCATATGGCTCTCTTAATTGCCACAGATCAGCACTTTCCCTAATTATAGGAGAAAAAATGAGTCAAGATGATAGAATTAAGAGGCTATTTAAAGGATTTTTTAAATCCAGACCACCAATGGCCAAATACTTATCCACTTGGGACCCTAATAAAGTATTAGATGTGTTACAGGAGTGGTACCCTAATTTAACATTAAATTTGGAACATCTGACTAAAAAATTAGTAATGTTACTTGCATTATGTACAGCTCAAAGAGCTCAAACATTGTCACTCATAAAAATAACAAATATCAGATTTCACAATGATGGTGTACAGATTCTTATAACTGATATTATCAAGACATCTTCCTTAGGTCGCAGTCAACCAAATATGTTCCTATCTTATTTTGAAAACAGGCAAATATGTCCTGTAACAACTTTAAAGATTATTTGACATCTACTAAAGATTTGCGAAATAATATAGAATTCTTATTCTTAAGTATGAAAAAACCACACAAACAAGTTTCTTCAAACACAATTGGAAGGTGGATTAAAACCACCCTATCATCATGTGGTATAGATACGAATTCTTTTTCTGGGCATAGCACCCGACATGCATCCACATCCAAGGCCCTACTAAAAGAAGTGCCATTGGATGTAATTAGAAAAACGGCAGGCTGGGCAAATAATTCTGCTACTTTCGCAAAATTTTATAACAGACCTGTGGTAACAAATAGTATTTTTGCAAATAGGATATTGAGTTGTTAAATGTTAACAGTTACTCTAGTTATGATTTTACTAAGTTTTACTAATTAATTAAATTAAGTTAACCATAATCAGTTAATAATGAAACTAATTTCATGAGAAGTTAAGTCTTAGTTAATTTTAATGTTTGTGTTTAAATAAAAAACATAATTAAACAAAAATAATTGTATACTTTATTTATCTTGATTAATATAAATTAGGAGTGTTTAAAATGGGACAACTTGCTCATTTTAAATACTACACCTTCAACTTTACCTTGAGCTCTAAACATCTGCTATGTAAAGAATATATAGAAGAACGGAATACGATATATAATTAATGATTAATCGAACTTACCTGTAAGTGAAGTTCTATCATAATTATATGAAGAATTTGGTGATTTAAGAAAAAGTCTCATCAAGGACATGTTGATAATTGGCATCAAAAATATAAGTTTAAAGAAAAGTTACTTAGGACTATAGACTTACAATTAGAAGCTGTTAACATTTGCAAAGCAGCATGTTACGCGGCGAGAATGAAATTGCCCTTATCGTAATTATTCGTTTATTTTAGTTACAAACTTATGAGCTTACGGGCTAAGATGCGAGACTATGTTACAGAATGATGTCGTCAGGAGTACTGTTCTCGTATGTGATGGAAAAAGCGGTTATATAGGGTTGGTAGAATGGAGAGGGAAAGGACGCGGCGTCGATTCTTATCAGGTATAGATCCTGGAATCCGGGTTATCTTTATTACAGTGTGAGAGGAGACAGATGTCAGAGTTTAATACGGGAGTTTCTGAGAACTATCAACTTAACAGTATTATCTTAAACGAAAATAGAATGTCGAAGCCCATTACAGATAACGTTCAACACAGGGTCTCTCAAACTATAATTAGTGAGTTTTTGTAGGCTTTTATCAGATGAGTCGCAGCTCCGATACTTTGAGAAACATTGACTTATTTCTAGGAACTTGTCGTTAACAACTTGCAACTTAAGATAGCGTTGAGTTTATCTCAGAGCTCGCGATATCATGAAGTGCATCTTGAGCTACGGGTGATAACTCGTAGACATGGTGCGCCGTACATGCGTGGGAATATGGATATATAACAAGCAGAGCTGTCCCAAAAACAAGTATTAGAAATGTGCAATGATAAACTAAGTGTCCAGACAAAAACTGTCCTTCATATCAAAGAGAACAAAACAAACAGGCATTGTTTTCGTTGTGGATATAACAATTGGTCTCCAGCTCACAAGTGCCCAGCCATTGGAGCTACATGTCAAAAATGCAAAGGAAAGAATCATTTCATGAAAATATGTCGCAGCAAAGTAAAAAAATATGGGAAATGTGTTGATACTATAGACCAGATTGATCAAGAAGAAACTTTCTTTATTGGTAGTATACAACCAAATGATGATTCAAGTGAGTGGTTTGAAAATATTTATGTAGACAATAAAAAGCTCAAGGTTAAATTAGACACAGGTGCTCAAGTAAATTGTATGTCAGTAAACACCTACAATAGTTTAGGTTTAAATACACATTGTATATTAAAAGAAAATATTAAGTTAGTTACATTAGACAATAAGTATTTATCAGTAAGTGATGTGTGTACCATAAAATGTTATTTGAAAAATGGATCAACGAAGATCCGAATGTACAATTAACTTGGGCACAATTTCAGACATGGGCAAGGGTATTGGTGAAATGTTTAAAAATGAAACACATTTACAGTGACAATGGATAGCAGTTTGTTTGTTACGCATCAAGTTGCCACTTGATTAATTTACAAATATAATTTAATAATCTTTTAATTTTTTCATTCGTTTATACTTGCCTAAAAGAATAATGAAAAAAACTACATATAATTGTTGGTTTATATTTAGTGTTAATAAAAGATTTTTATGTTATTTGTTGATTTGTCTCTGTTTGAATTTAATAGTTTCTAATTTTTTGGAACAAAACTTGATTTATTTCGATATTTATAAATTCAATTAATACATATTTTATTTTAATATCCTACACTATTTTTCTTTTATTATATTTTAACTATATAAGACTAAGGGCCTGTTTCACCACTGGCTGATAAAGCTTCAGATAGTTATCTGATTGATAGCTCTATCCATCAGATAGATGCTTCTGATATTTTTTTTCTGTTTCACCATCAAACTGTCTGATAATTTATCTGGTAGTTAAAGATGTCAGCCATTTAATAGTTGACGAAACGGCAACGTCGCTTTTTTACGTTTCGATACACTCACGTCTATTACTGTTATTTGAAAACAACGTTGAAAACGTACGTAATAAATTAGTTTTTGCTCGAAATTGTTTACGGTAACTTTTTTACATTAATCAAGTATAATTTTATAAATTAATAAACGAAAGTGGCCAAATTGGTATTATTCATCTATGTTAGCGCTCCATGTGTTTAGAGAAAAAAAACGCAAGCGTCATTTTAATCTATGGTCATTTTGTTTTGTTGTGCTTTGCGCGGTTTGTCTTTGTTGATATATTGTGTTTTCTCTGAAAAGGTTTCTGAAATTTTTAATTTTAGTTGCTTGTTACTTTATATTTTAATTACTTAAAATGGTAAAGCAATAGCGAGAAAGCAGTTCTAATTTCTATCAAGAAGAAACAAATCTCCTAGTATCGTTAATAGAGGCAAAATACCTTAGAGTTATCAGTAATCGCTGCATTCGTGGAATTGTAAAGTTACTGAAAATCAAATAGGCAATGGTGATTAAGTAGGTGTAACATGTCAAACAAACCATTACCTACTATAATATAAAATAATAATATTTTGTATTTACTAGTCTGTTGTAGTTTTAATATCACTCTCTATTAATAATAAAATGTTAACAACCGCTTGTTTAGTAAGCCGAAAGCAATTCGTAATATCTTGATCGTCAAGAGTGTTATGTGTATGTTGCGACTTTGTGGCGTAGGGCTTCTTATGAGATTATAATAATAAGACGACAGAGACTGGATCACCACGTTCTTTATTCAAGGTTTCATTGATAAGAAGAAAAGAGCATAGATAATGTAAGCTTAGGTTGAGAGTGTCATCAGTGGCGGGGCAAGACCTAAATTTGATGTGGGCAAGACAGACTTCGCGAGGCCCTGTTCTATGGCGACAGAAGACGGATTTTATAAAATAATAAAAACAAACAAAATACATAATTAACATCGCCAAGTTTTTATTCATAAAAACACAAATTAGATGAATACTTATTCATATGTAATTCTCAATATTACAAATCGTTAAAATAAATGTGAAATCTAATAATTTTTAAGTATACACTTTAAGAAATGTATATCCTTAAAAATCATTAGATTTCTTTAAATGAACAGAAATTTCCTGCTTTTAACCTTACTAAATTCCTTAATTGTGGTATCGTAATTCAGCCTTGATGCCAAATCTGATTCAATGGATAAAACAGCCAAAGCTGAAAGTCTTTCTTGGCTCAATGTGTTTCTTAAATAATTTTTTATTAATTTTAATTTAGAAAAACTTCTTTCAGCAGAGGCTGTACTTACCGGAATTGTTAATAAAATTCGGATGACAATGTAAATATTTGGGTAAATTTCTTTAAAGCTATTTTCTGTTATGTATGACAGCAGCTGTTTCACGTCTTTAATGAAGATAGGTAAATTCGGGATCATTGTATTTAATTCTTCATAAAATTCAAATGGTTGGAAGTCACTGCTCTCACCCACACGCAGGACGTTATGTAAATCGTTACAGTGTTTTAATATTTGCTCCTGTGGCATATTTTTTAGCTCGCTTAAATTATACAGAAAACCAAAATCTTCAAGATGTTGTTTGAAAGACGTAAATCTTAATTCCATGTTGGTTATTATACTATCAATCATGGCGTAAAAAAAATCTGTTTGATACCGGATTTTGGGAGACTGTATAGGTTCATCGCTGCTTTCATAATCGAACATCCTTTTCTTTTTGGCTACTCTTTTATTCCTAAACTCTTTTGGCAGGTCATAAGAGCTTCGCTCAGAAAATGTCCGAACATCAGACAGGGATTTCTCAAATCCAGTTTCCCGATACTCTTTTATCCATTCACAAAATGTGTGTAAATGTTCAAGAGCAATGCTTAAATGAATTTCTACTGATTGCCATAATTTACATATTATATTAACTCGCGATAATATCTCATACCAAACATGTAAAGATACGATGAATTCTAAACTTAAAATTTCATTTAGTATTAAATCGCAATCACTGAGAGTGTCTGATTGCTCCGTTTGATTTTTTAAGTTTTCGATGCATTCAACCACTTCATCGAATTGCAGTAATACGGCCTTTACTGCTTCGACTCTACATTCCCATCTTGTGTCTGATAAAGGTTTTAAAGTAAGTTTTAATTTGGTTTTTATAAAATCCCAGCGCTTGCTTGAACTTGAAAATAGCAAATAAATTTTTTGTATGAAACCAAAAAAAGTTTTTGCTGCCATAGATGAGTTCGCTGCATCTACCAATAGTAGATTCCAACTATGACAGCCACAAGGTGTGAAAAATGCCCTAGGGTTAATATTCAATATTCGGGTTTTAACTCCACTATTTACACCTACCATATTTGCACCATTGTCGTATCCCTGGCCACGGCAGTCTTGAATATTTTAAGTCATATTTTTCTAGTGTTCCAGTATAGCATTGGCTAAGTATTCTCCAGTTGTCTGAGTAACAGCTAGAAATCCCATAAAATGTTCGACTATTGTACCAGTTGACGTATCACAAAATCTTAAGATAACCGACATTTGTTCAACTCTACTACAATCTCTAGTGCAATCGAGCAATAAAGAATAATACTTTGCTTCTTTAACCTTACGAATAATTTCATTGATAACTGTTTTTGACATCAATATGATCAATTCATTTTGAATATCGTGACTTAAATAATGGTGTGAAAGTTGTTTGTCACTAATGCGTTTCATGTGTTCACGTAAAGTAGGATCAAATTTTGATATCAGTTTAAATAAATCTATGAAATTACCGGAATTCTTAATACCATCACCTGTCTTGAGAGATTCTCTGTGACCTCTAAATGCAAGATTATGAGAGGCCAAAAAATTTATTATGTCAATTATTCTCTCTAACAAGTTGTGCCAATGTTTTTGTGATTCACGTATTAGCCTTTCGTTTTCTTGGTCTATTGTTTTGCCTTGATTTATTCCTTTCTCTAAAGTTAACCATTGGAACATATGTGCCTTATGTTCTTTGGTATTCTCATGTCTATGTAAAATGTTACTTAAATGTTTCCAGTCACAACACCCTCCTTGCACCATTTGAGTTTGTGAATTGCTAAATAGTCTGCATGGAAAACAGTAAACTTTATTTTGGGAATTGGAATAAACTAACCAGCGACGATGTTGAGTTTCACCATTATTTAGTTTTCTCGAGAAATAGAAATTGGAAAAGTGTCTGTTATCATCACCTTTGGGATAATATTCATCACCGCTATTTAATTGCTGTGTGGGGCCGCTTCGAACTATGTCAAGACGCTGTGTATCCGTTATGGGAAACGTCCACAATCCCGGATCCGAAATAACAAGTACTTGCTGAGCTATGGCGCTGGCGTCGTCGCTGCGAATTGGATAATCTATGTCAATCTGATCTTCTTGACTACTTGATGTCAGCACAAGATTTTCGGCGTCAAATTTTGATTGGCTTGAAGATGATCCAAGCTCTACGTCTGCCTGACGTTCACTCTCGGTATTCAGTGCATCTGGAACATTTTCCAACGGTTCCTCGGACGTTTGTTGTGTAGATGTCGAAGCTATCGATTCAGAAGGTTCTGTACTACATGCAGTTTGGTTGAGGAACTTCATCATATTTAAACTCAGAACCTGGTTGGTTGCAGTTCTTTCAGCTTTTTCTTTTTCTTTGCTGATCCAGACTCCCATTTTCTTCCATATCTCTATCTCGGCTGGACATGTCGATAATGTCGTATCTATAAACAATAAACGAAAGCAATAGTTAACATTTTTTTGCAGTTTTATCTACATAATATTGTCAAACCTAAATTTTAATTAGTTTGTAACGTGTTGTTTTTTACTATTGTTTTCAGCACAATTTAATCATCAAAATGCTTTTAATTTCATCATTAATTTACAAATTTAATTCTTGTTTACATGTTCTATTAGGATTTTGTGACAGATACTTATTTTCTTTTGTTAACCTTTTAAGCGGAAGTAAGAGTGAAGGGATCGGAACCTGTACAGCCTCAGCATAAGTGCAATTTTTTGTCTTAATTTATATTTAATAAATTTTACTTATAACAAGATGGACATAGGGACAAAACATTTAGTTTCTGTATTCATTTAATCAGCATACAGATGGTGTTGAGTCTGTGATAGGAGTTTTAGTTGGAATTGTAATTTAAAACTTAAATTTCAATATACAGATCTATGGTTGTAGAGGTTTGATAGGGTGAAGCCATAGACTGTCATAGAAAACCTTAACATATTTTCATAACTAATATATACCTAATATTATCTATTAGGAGTTTACTTAAAACAAATTCTTTTGTTTTGGTTTATTAAAAAGTTTTCGTTTCTTTCTCCTTGTTGGACAAGTCCGCCTTTTCTTCACTCGGTGATGCTTCCAATTCGGAACGTGACGGCTTGCTCTATGGCGATCCCTCCGTGGCTATTTATTGGCTATTTCGAGTCATGGCTGTCATTTTGACGTCGGCGAGGAGGACGCGAAGGATGGGTCTTTCGGCGTTCCTCTCCTGGCGGATGTGCCGCTTTAGGCCTCCGTGAAAACAAATTTCACATTTAACATTTTCTTTTATAATATGTCTTCTTTTTAATATTTTTTAAGTATCGGCGTAATGCTTAACTAATTAGTTTCGTGAAGCAATCCCAGTTAATGGGTTCACGGTATACCTCGGAACCATCTCAAATATAGGGCGTTTGGGCCGTTTCATCCCAACGCGACTTCATGCACCCAGCCATGCGGTGATGTAGGTTGTCTTGCTCATCAACGGGAATCCCTGCCATCACCGATGGAATTCCAACTTTTAAGGTGACCTCTTACCATTCTTACTATTTTGCGTGTGTGAACCACCGTATTTTGAAGAAATTAGTTTTTCTTTCGTGACATCACCTTGGGTGACGAATGGAGGATGGCTCAGCTCAACTGTGAACTTTTATAAGTGTAACGTGTGCAAATACCGTGCCCATTGATTTGGTGGACGATTATATATATTTTGTTTATTTTAAATATTATTTTTTAAAATTTAATTATGTTATCGTTTTTTTAAAATGTTAATTATAACCTTTCATATATAATTTCTTGGTTTAATTTTATCACCTAACCATTTGAAGGTCTGTTTGTATTTATGTGGAGGCGCCCATATCATTAATCCTAAATATCTACATATATCACCAGGTCGGTTCGATTCCGATAAGGATTATACCCACACCCTGATCTTAGCCGGCAAAATTTCTTTTTTTCTTAACTATCATAAATAGAACGCTACAATTGGCGTACCCAACGTTAGGCCTGGAAGACTTCAAATGGTGGTGATTTAACTTTTGTTGTAATACAAATCTTAATACTTTTACTTAAAAATATACATCTAGAACAGATGTAATCATATGTAATGTGTAATAATAATATTGTGTCTTAATTTCAAGCTTACCTAATTTAATCTAAATCACATATAATTGTGTATTCTTAAGTGTTGTCTAGCTTACCTAATTTAAACTAAATCACATATTTGTGTATTCTTAAGCGTTGTCTAGCTAACTTAATTTAATCTTAATCACATACTTGTGTATCCTTAAGGGTGGCTAGTTTACTTAATTTAAACACATTTTCTGTGTAATATTATGTGTCATCTAGCTTACTTAATTTTAATCACCTTTATTGTTTAAACTTAAACTTTAATTTTTTATAATTAACTTACTTTTGTATTAAAACACAACTGTTATATTTTTAATGTTTAACTATTTCATTGCATATTTGTTAATCATGGACTTTATCACTGCAGGATGTTCTGTTGAGTATCTCTTGAAAGATGAATTGTTACACGAACTCAGTATCAGACATTTACCAGCTGAACCATCTTCCTCAACGGACGACCTAAGGAAGTTCCTCAGACACACAGTGAAATTAGCCCGACGGGGAAGCCTCAAATCCATTGACCAGTTTGGTGTTTGTGACCAGTCTAAGGAGGTGACAATATGTACTCCGAAGGTTTCAGACATTGAAAGAGATATCCCGGATGGTAGTTGTACTGAATCTCGTCTGTTGAAAAGGTTAGTGTCTCGTAGTAATTATCTGTTGTGTAGGTTGTCAAGGGTAGTCGACCCTAATCCTGATATAGTGGTACTCAAGTCTACCTTGATTTCGATATTGATGCGTCTCGAAGGTGATCATGAAGAAGAGCCTGCTACTGGGCCGTCCAAGGACGACGAACCCAGGGATAATTTCAATCTCTCTCTGCAGCCTCCGAAATCATATAATTTAAATTCTTTAAATTTGAAGTTTGCTGGTGACACTTGTGTTCGTGTTTTTCTCACACGTTTAGAAGAACTTAGAGTAGCTAGGAAAATACCTAAGGAAATAATTTTTGATGGTTTTCCCGATATTTTAGAGGGCCCTGCCTTATATTGGTATAGAGCCAATAAAAGTAACTTTACATCATACACTGAGTTAATTACACTACTCAGTGATGACTTTGATATTCCTGATTTAGACCATTTGTTGTTGCAAGAGATTCGTCAGAGAACTCAAGCAAAATCTGAGACAATTGTAGTATTTTTGTCAACTATTGTAGGCATGTTTTCACGTTTAAATAAACCTGTCTCAATTGAAGACCAATTGGACATCATTTTAAGAAATATTAGACCTGAATATAGTAGGGAACTTGCCTTGCATGATATTTCCTCTATAGATCAACTTAAATTTTTATGCAAGAAAATTGAGTTAGCCAAAGTGAAGGCAGACCAATTTTGTGAACCTAAATTGGGTAGCAACTCTAATGCACCTGATTATGTATACCTAAAGAAGAGTTTAAAAACTAAACCTTCATTTCAAAATATTTCTTATCATACTAAACAAGTAGCCTCAATAGAGCCAGGCCCTTCCGGCAGTGATCTTCCAAATATCTCTATTAATTCTAACCTTATTAAGCCTAAAATTTGTTTTAGATGTGGGATGTCTAATCATACTACCAGTCAGTGCTATAAATCAAAAGAAATTGTATGTTTTCGCTGTGGTAATAAGGGTGTACGTACTCCTGATTGTAAAAAGTGCACGAAATCAAAAAACTAATTGGCTCAGTCTTTTCTAGGTCTAAAAAGATTAATATTCCACCTATGTTCCATACGGAAAAGACTTATTTCGAACCTCCTTTGACGGATGTACGGCCCTATTTATCTGTTGATGTTTTAGGTCTAAATGTAAAGGTTTGTTAGATTGTGGAGCTTCTTGCTCGATTTTAGGTAATAATTGTCATACCTTGTTTCATGAATTAGGTATACCTATTCACAGACTCAACAAAACTGTGCATTTATGTGTGGCCAGTGGTCAGGAATTAATGAGTGATGAATATATGATGTTACCAATTACCTATAAAAACAATTTTAAAATATTAAAATTTATTATACAACCTCAGATTACTATTCCTATTCATTTCGGTTTAAATTTTTGGAAGGCTTTCAATTTAATGCCAGATATATTTAAGGACAATTCTCACTTGGAAAATTTAGATAGTATTCACACTTTACCCAGTAAGTCTGGATTAAACAATTATGATTCTTTAACTAACTCTCAAAAAAAACAAATAGAGGAAATTAAAATTTTATTTGATAATATAAATACTGAAAAAGTTGGTTTAGGGGAAACCCACCTCCTTGAACATGAAATTAATACTGGTGATGCCAAGCCCATAAAGCAAAGATATTACCGCCTTAGTCCTGATAAACAAATGGCTTTAGAAAAGAACTGGATAGGATGTTAGCACTAGGTATAGTAGAACCTTCATTCTCACCTTGGAACTCTCCAGTTGGTCATGGTACCTAAATCCAGTGGCGAGCTTAGACTTTGTTTACAGCAGAAAATTAAACTCAATTTCAAAAACTGATGCATATCCTCTGCCCTATGTCAGTCACATCTTAGACAACCTAAGAGATGCTAAGTACCTCTCATCTCTAGATCTCAGTGCTGCATACCACCAGTACGGCTGACCAATTCCTCAAAGAAAAAACTGCATTTACTGTGCCAGGTAGAGGCCTGTTCATTATGTCAGAATGTGCTTTGGTCTGGTAGGAGCTTCTGCAACTATGCAGAGACTGATGGATAGCCTATTTTCTGCAAAGTTTAATAATAAAGTGTTTTGTTTTGTCGATGACATCATAATAGTGAGTAATTCCTTTGATGATCAGATTAAGCTTTTGGAAGCAGTTTATGAAATATTAAAGGCTGCTAATTTAACAATAAATATGCAAAAATCTGTATTTTGTAGAAATGAACTTAAATACCTAGGTTATGTGGTCGACCAATATGGTCTAAGAACTGACCCATCTAAAGTAGAGACAATTTTAAACTTCCCAACTCCTAAATGTGAAAAGGATATAAAAAGATTTTTAGGAATGGCTGGATGGTATCGCAGATTTATTAAAGATTTTTCCAAAATTGCAAGGCCTTTGTCTAAGTTAACTAGCAAAAAAGTACCTTTTGTATGGTCTGATGAAGCTGACAGTTCCTTTAACTTACTTAAAACTGCATTGGTGTCGGCACCTATTCTGAAATGTCCAGATTATAATAAACCTTTTAGTATACATACTGATGCATCCTCTTATGCCATAGGTGCGGTTCTTACACAAAAGTTTGATGATGAGGTAGAACACCCCATAGCATACTGCAGTCGTACCTTAAGTGCTCAAGAAGTTAATTATTCAGCAACTGAGCGTGAACTTCTAGCAGTCTTGTATGCTTTAGAGCAATATCGCATTTATGTAGAGGGTCGGAAATGCTATATCATAACCGACCATGCTTCCTTATTATGGTTTTCAAAACTTAAGAATCCTACAGGCAGGTTGAACAGATGGGCTTGTAGACTTAGCCAATTTAATTTTGAAATAATACATAGAAAGGGCAAGGATCATGTAGTACCTGATGTCCTGTCAAGAATAAAAGTAGATTCTATAATTGACATATCTACCACACAAGATATGTGGTATAAATTTTCCAAAATTGTATTAAAAAACCTACCCTTTTTCCTAATTATAAAATAGAGAATAATAAGTTGTTTCGGTTAACTAAAAATAAATATAAGTCAGTTTCACAAATTTGATTGGAAATTAATACTTCCAGAAGAAAGTAGGCATGACATTCTATTAAAATTTCACAATGAACCTACAGCTGGTCATTTTGGTGTTTCAAAGACTCACAAAAGAATAACTGAATGGTATTACTGGCCTAATCTTTGTAAAGATGTTAAAAATCATGTGAAATCTTGTGATGTCTGTAATAGTTATAAACCCTTAATGTAAAACCTGCTGGTCTCATGGGACATGCTAAGATGGTCACTAGACCTGGTGAAGCCATCTCATGTGATATTTTGGGACCTTTTCCACCTTCTTATTCCCAAAATAGATTCTTGTTTGTGTGTTGTGACTACTTTAGTAAATATGTAACTATGTTTCCCTTAAGGTCAATAACTGCCAAAAAATAGTTAAATGTATTGAAAAAGGAATCTTTCTTACGCATGGGGTGCCTAAGTATATTTATGTTGATAATGGCCCCAATTTTGTTTCTAAAGAATTTAAGGAATTAATAATTAAATATAAAGTTCCACACTTATTTTATAATCCAGTTTATCATCCCCAGACTAACCAGACGGAGCGTGTGAACCGTGAAATTGTTAGATCTCTTGCATCATATGTGCGTTCTGATCATAGAAATTGGGATAAGAACGTAGCTGAGGTGCAATGTGCTCTCAATACTGTAATCCATGATGGTACTAAATTCACCCCTTTTTTTTTGTCACATGGTAGGGAGATGATCCTGGATGGTTCACTTTATAATTTGGATTATCCTGTAGATTCTGAAAAAATTATGGTAGACAACACTTATAAATTTTCTGATTCTCTTAAAGACTTAAATACAATATTTAATAAGGTAAGGGTCAATCTTAAAAATTCACATATAAAAAATTCTCATTATTATAATTTGCGAAGGCGTCATGTCGAACTTCAAGTAGGGCAAATAGTTTTTAAAAGATGCTTTCCTCTTTCTAATGCAGCCAAACACTTCTCTGCTAAGCTAGCCCCAAGTTCGAAAAATGTGTCATCACAGAGAAACATTCTCCTGTGGTTTTCACCCTGAAAACGGCAGAAGGTAAACCCTTAGGCCGCTGGCACATAAAAGATATAGTCAGACCAGGCGAATGTCCTACTGACTTACAAATTTAAAATAATTTCTTTAAAGTGTGTTATCAAAATGTATTTCCTTTCATGACTCTTTGAGCATTCCTTAATAATATTTATTTAGATTAATCTTAATATTTATACACTTTGAAAATGATAAATACATTAACTATTATTATGTTAAGTGTCTTGGGTAGATACTCCAAGCACTTTAAATACTTACTTTTCATTAAAATAAGCCTGTATTGTTCAATGAATACTTTCATTTGAGTTGAAGCCATTTAAGTCTGTATTTATCTGCAGCAATAAACATTTTTGTTTAGGCAACAACTTTAAAAGTTGAATAGTACATGTAGCTACCTTTAAGTGTTAGGTCTTTCTTTTTCTTACTTTTCTAACACTAATCTATTTGTTCATAAATACTTAATACACCTATGTTTCTACACATTGAGTGTATTCAGCCTTGTATTAATTAATGAATACTTTCTTTTGAGTTGAAGCCATTTAAGTCTGTAATTATTTTGCAGCACTGAGCGTTCTTGTTCATTTTGTCTAGGCGACAACTTATAAATAGTTAATAATACATGTGGCTGCCTTGATGGGTTAGACATTCTTTTTGATTTTTCTTGGTAATAATATACTTATTAGTTTGTACTTAAATTACATACTAGAAATCTTATTCTCACATATCTGAAAACTTAATATGTAGTTGACCTACATTAATTGTCCTACTTTACAAGACAAACCAATATAGAATTTGTTTTACTTGTAATGATGTTCTATTATAATATAAATCTAGTGGATGATGTTGAAGTATTTTTGAAATTAGGAAGTTTAAGATTAGTTATTTTAACATGATAGTATTTACACATTGGATGTACTAGTGTGTATTATGAGTTCATTGACATTGAGTGATTTCCTAGTTTGCTTTTTGAGTTCTTTTGTTAAATAGCAAGAGTGATGTTATAGAAGTAACTATCATCAGTACAGTCAGCCACAAAAATACTCTTTACACTTCGTATTTTTTACGAATTATTTTATTTAAAAAAATTTAATTTTTAAATAAAATAATTCTTTTCCCACCTGGAACGGTACT
>JAYEAL010000533.1:0-26579 GCA_036419045.1 Scirpophaga incertulas | reverse complement strand
TAATTGTCCGAATAAAATAAAACGTATTATCTCGTTCAGCCTTATTCGTAATGCAACGTCAGTATCGAGTATTGATAGATACCTCGTACGAGACTATTTCCAAAAGCACAGTAAAGGAGCATACAAGACAAACTGAATATAGAGACATTATGTTGTTATGATTGTGTTGATATGTAAATAAATGTAGTTGTATTATTTTATGGTTTCAAAAAGACCAAGTACCTGGGGGCTATATTCCCGAGATATTTACAACTTAACTACAAAAAAAAATACGTTGACTGAAACCTATACCTAGTACTAAAATCATCCAAGTAGTGAAAATTTAAATTAACAATTTACAATTAAAAATACTTAAAAAAAATCTAGCCTAACAAACAATATATGTAATTGTAGGTCTTAACGAGACCTACAATATACAAAAACAACTAACCCTAAAAAAGAAAAACTACACGAAAATATGGAACAAAAACTACGAACTAAAGTTGAAAATTTTATCCAAAACTAACCCTATGAAAAAACAGAAAAACAACCTTAAAAAAGAAAAACTAATCCTAAAAATCCAAACACCCCATCAAACGACGCAGAAAAATATAACAATCCTTCCTACAAACAACCAATAACCACGACCCAAACGCACGGAGAAATTCAAGGAAAACCCGAAAATCGCAAGAGCAAAGTGGACGCGGGTTCACCCTGAGAGGTCTCGAACGGTACTAACATAACATAAATAACATAACATAGCATATCATAACATAACATATCATAACATAACATATCATAACATAACATAACATAACATAACATAACATAACATAACATAACATAACATAACATAACATAACATAACATAACATAACATAACATAACATAACATAACATAACATAACATAACATATCATAACATAACATAACATAACTCTTTATTGTACACATAAAATACACCTTGAATAAAACTCTTGTACTGTTCCACTACTTTTTTTTTTTTAATTACTGTCGACCTGACCGGTTTCGCTTTACAGCATTTTCAAAGGTTCTAAGCTAATTCTAATTTATTTTTAGATAGAAGCGTAAACACGAACAGCTGTGTTTGCTTAGAACCTTTGAAAATGCTGTAAAGCGAAACCGGTCAGGTCGACAGTAATTAAAAAAAAAAAGTAGTGGAACAGTACAAGAGTTTTATTCAAGATGTATAATAAGTTCCACCAGAAGCCAACAATCAACTCAATACAGAATATAAGGACAGCAGGTACGGCTGAATTGATTGTTATTTATAAAAAACTAAAAGTTAAGTTTAGTAAGATCAATGAACACCTATGGTTTAATACACAATGTAACAAACAAGAATTGATTCCAAGATACATTAATAGTGGTATGAAGTGCAGTAGTGAGAAAGGTTACATGGGAGATTTTTTAAGTTTCTGTTAAGAAACAGTGGTTACAACGTGAAATTAAACACTTGTATTGCCAGCGTGACCATTTGAGTCTCCACTTAAAAGTTTGCCATTTAGAATTATCACAAAAACTACACTATTTAGAATTCGATGTTTTACAAAGACAAGTTCTGGAGGAATCGCGTCGTGTGACGGCAGAAGTACACCGTAGACACATAAAGAAAATTCGTAACTTAAGAATATCACAAACCTCTCTACAAGCACCAGCTGAACATAATAAAAAAATATTCTATTCAAGGATGGAAAACTTTAGTGGTGTAGATTTTAACACTGGTGAGAAATCATTACTCAATAGGGGTTTGAAATATTGTCCCAATATCTCAATTTCTGATAAAGACTTAGACAACTTAGCAGTGGATTTAGATTTAGCTACAGTTAACCCAACAGAGAAACATGTAATAACAAAATTGTTGAGACAGAAAAAGCAATTGCAAAGAAGTCATGGTAGTACAGCAGAACAAAGAGTTCTTAGAGATATTAAAAGAAAAATCAAAGAGAATAATCTGATCATAACTAGAGCTGATAAAGGTAATACTGTAGTAGTAACAAAAAGGGAAGATTACATTGCAAAAGTAGATCAGTTTTTGTGTGGTTCTTTATTTATGCCCCTTAAGAAAGATCCAACTAAAAAGTTTAATGAGGCCGTAAAAGGTACACTTCAATCTGCTTATAGTATCTTCACCAAAGACACATTCAAACTGAAGATTATGAATCCTCAACCTCCAAAACTTCAAGCCTATTATAAACTGCACAAGCCCAATGTACCTATACGTCCAGTAGTAACATACAGAGATGCACCAGCTTACAAGTTAGCAGCGGAAACCAACAACATTTTTAAAAAGGTGACAGGGTTCAACCAGCTCACACAATTAAAAACAGCCTAGAACTTCTTCAAAAGATACACCATCTACAAGTACCCGAAGGAGCTATATTGGTGTCATTTGATGTTGTGAACCTGTTTCCGAACATCCCACTTTCACGATGTAAAGCGGTAATAAAAGACATTCTGTTTGAATCTGTAGTTGAACCACAAAATATTATAGATTTAGAGCACACAATTTCGGTCTGTTTAGAACAAAAATTATTTCAAATTCAACAATAAATATTACAAACAATTAGATGGACAAGCAATGGGGAGCGCCGCTATCACCATTGTGCGCCGATATTTATATGGACCATATTGAAAAGATAATCATGAAAAATATTAATTTTAAGTCAGCTATTTTTTATTGGTATAGGTATGTGGATGACATTGTCTGTTTATGGACTGGGACTATTGATTTACTACATACTTTTTTGACATTTATAAATAACATAGATAATAATATTAGATTTACAGTCGAAATTGGACACAATACAATTAACTTTTTAGACTTAACCATAGAGCTCGTAGGTAATAAACACACATTTAGAGTATTCAGGAAACCTACCTTTACGGATACTGTCATTCACGCCAAGTCGAGACACCCACTAAGTCACAAACATGCAGCATTCCACTCTATGATCCACAGATTGCTATCAGTCCCAATGTCAGAGAAGGACTTCAATGAAGAGTTGTGTGTTATAAAAACTGTTGCGGTTAATAATGGTTACTCATCAAAACTTATCGATGTTATACTAAGAAAAAAGAGGTCCAAGGCAGTCATAAGCTTAGCGTACCAGGGTCATGTGTTGGACCCTACCAGTGTAAACAACAAGAGGTGGGCTCGTATACCATATTTAGGTGACCTATCTTATAAGTGCAGTCGAACACTAGCGGGATGTAACCCAGCTTTTTACACCACCCGTAATCTGTCAAGTATGTTATGCAATAGCAAAGATCACACCGACATTAATCAGAGGAGTGGTGTTTACGAACTAACCTGCGCTACATGTAACAAAAAATATATCGGCCAAACAGGTAGGTCATTCAGAATAAGAGTCGCAGAGAATTCAAGTGGCTGGCGATTAAATAAGACAGAATCGAACTTTGCCGAACATCTTATCACTGAAAACCACAAATTTGACCCACATGAAAATTTTAAAGCTTTGCATTTTTGCGACAAAGGTAGGAGATTGACTGCTTTGGAGACTCTAGAAATAAATAAAGTCATTAGTCATAGCCGGGATAATATATTAAATCAACAATTAGAATTGAGCCGATCCCCACTCTTACATTATTTTGAATAGTAGATATAATTATTTTAAAAAAGAACATACAATTTGTGAGTAATTCTCTGACATTAAAAAAATTTAAAAAAATAAATTTTAAATATAAAAAAATTTGACAATTAACTTTCCAATATTTCTGACATTCAATACTTCTGACATGTCTAATTATTATCAATGTTTTGCAATTATGAACCCATTTGACCTTTTTTGTAATTATGTATGTAATTTTGCAATTGTTTACCTTTTTGACATTTTATATACCTATTTTGACCTTTTATGTAATTATTGTATGTAATTTTGCAATTGTTTACCTGTTTTGACATTTTTATACCTATTTTGACCTTTTATGTAATTATGTATGTAATTTTGCAGTTGTTTACCTGTGTTGACATCTTATACACTTATTTTGACATTTCATTCATATACCCTATAGACTTAGATTATTGTAACTAAATTTCCCCACACTGGGGTAATTTTTCCGTATCTGGTATCCCAATCGTTTACAACTACCAAGTATCTACCCACTTTCTCAATTATTATTAGTGTGGATGACAAAGGAATATTCATTCTACCTACTTGTTATAGTTATTTTTGTGGAGGTCATTTATAATTTAATTTTTAGATAGAAGCGTAAACACGAACAGCTGTGTTTGCTTAGAACCTTTGAAAATGCTGTAAAGCGAAACCGGTCAGGTCGACAGTAATTAAAAAAAAAAAGTAGTGGAACAGTACAAGAGTTTTATTCAAGATGTATAATAAGTTCCACCAAGAGCCAACAATCAACTCAATACAGAACATAAAATACACAAAAAAAAGAAAAAAAATAACAAATACCAAATGTACAAAAGGTGGCCTTGGCTAGGTTGCCTGGAAGAGATTGCTATTTAGCAATAAGGACAGTATGTTTTATGATTGTGTTGATATATAAATAAATGTAGTTGTATTATTTTATGGTTTCAAAAAGAGGTGTTTAAAATTTATGCCTTCAGAGTTTCTTGCCTGTTCTTCTCTACAAGGCTCTTCCATAGTTCCAGGCTTCCTCAACGCTCCCCGAAAAGATGTACAGTTGCTTTTTTTCTTTATACATATCCACGTACAAGGCTATAAGCTCTTTAACCTCTTTGTATTCTTAAAATGTATATTTTTTTGACGTCATTAAGTGCCTATGTTGAACAAAGATTATTTTGATTTTATTTACAAAAAAAAATGTTCATACATTTTATTTATGGAGGACATTGTTATTATATCGATCGATTTTAAAGAATGTGATTTTAAACTCCATAATTTAAAATATCCACACGAAATAATCTTTGAGCGGGAGAACGCAATGGAAAAGTGAAGCTTTCGTATAGCTACACAAGAACTGGGCCATAAAATGAACATGAACAAGATGATATGATTAATGCATCATAAGAAGCTGAAGCTGCATCTGGATCACAAGATCGAAGCACTGTTTCTGACTTCCCTATTTGCAACACTACGCACGCAGCGCCCGTAAGAAAAATTCATGGAAAACTGTTTTCGTTGTACAAATATAAATCTAAAATAATTTAATGTTTACTGCCGTATTGTACACTGTGTCAAGCGTTATAGGCACCGGATTCCAGATAACATGAGAAGACGCCGCACAAAGACATAAGCTATATCCTAAGAAAAGAAGGAAAAATGTATCTGACATTGAAATATAAATTTGTATTTAATATTTTCACGGACTTTGAAATATTCAAATAGCATCATTTCAAAGTGTGTTCTAGAATCGTCAGATTTTCCCACAGAAAGACATATTATATTGTCTTCTTATAGGTCAATATTCTATACCAGGACGGCCAAACATATTAATATGAGTTTGTTGTTCGTTGTTGAGTTTGTTGTTCCAGTTATAAAAATATATAATAAGAAGAAGAGTTTGTTGTCTCGTGTGCCATTTAATTTTCTGCAGAGCTCTGTATGAAAGCATAATTCAATTCAAATTCAAATTCAAAAACATTTATTCAGTCTGGGCTGTTACAAGCACTTGTGAATGTCGAAAAGCTACGCCATCGGTTCGCAAATCTACGGCGGGAGACCTTGTACTGAGAAGAACCGGCAAGAACTCAGCAAGGGCTGTTTTTTTTCCCTGTATTAAATAGATACAGAATCGTCAATTTGGAAAATGACTTCAATATTGATAATTCATGAAGTCACTTTCCATTACATAATATATAATTAATAAAAATTTATTTTGAAAACATGCCTATATTAGGAATGCCGTGTCATACAGTTTTAAAAGAATATATTAAAGTTAAATTAAAATTATAATAAATACGAGTAGTACCCAGTATATGCATATGCTGAGACAGAGATTTTAAACACACGTATATTGTAATGTTTCCTTTTCTCTATTTTTATTTTTTTGGCTAGGTTGCCTGGAAGAGATTGCTATTTAGCAATAAGGCCACCTTTTGTACATTTGCTATTTGTTATTTTTTTCTTTTTTTTGTGTATTTTATGTGTACAATAAAGAGTAATGTTATGTTATGTTATGGTATGTTATGATATGATATGTTATGTTATGTTATGTTATGTTATGTTATGATATGTTATGATATGATATGTTATGTTATGATATGTTACGTTATGTTATGTTATGTTATGATATGTTATGTTATGTATTTCAATACCAGGACGGCCAAACATATTAATATGGGTTTCTGCTTTTAGTAACTGAACGTTTAAGTTTGTTATCGATAAAGTTCACCCACATCTGCAACAAAAGCAGATTGTATTATTATTTTTTTATTACTTTTAACCAAACAAAGACATGCTTTTACAAAGAGTTTTTGTTGTTCAGTTATAAATAAGAAGAAGAAGAAGAGTTTGTTGTCTCGTGTGCCATTTAATTTTCTGCAGAGCTTTGTATGAAAGCATAATTCAAATTCAAATTGAAATTCAAATTCAAAATCATTTATTCAGTCTGGGCTGTTA
This sequence comes from Scirpophaga incertulas, assembly GCA_036419045.1. Lineage (NCBI taxonomy): Eukaryota > Metazoa > Arthropoda > Insecta > Lepidoptera > Crambidae > Scirpophaga > Scirpophaga incertulas. Next base: position 20,013 of record JAYEAL010000533.1, on the reverse strand, counting down.
CAAGCACTTGTGAATGTCGAAAAGCTACGCCATCGGTTCGCAAATCTACGAGGGGAGGTCAAAAAGTTCGCGGAATGACTGGGAAAAAAGATGAAATGATACATTATGTTATTTTTCCTTTTCAATATATTCCCCTTAACACGAATACATTTTTCGGATCTGGCATATAACTTATTAATACCGTCGAAAAAATAGGTTTTGTCTTGGGCGTCAAAAAACGCCGAAATCGCCGACTTGACTTCATCATCGTCTCTAAATTTTTTTCCACGCAGCTCTTTCTTCATCTTTGGGAATAAATAAAAATCGCTAGGGGCCAGGTCTGGACTGTAGGGTGGATGGCGTAGTTGTTCAAAACCGCATCGATGAATGGCAGCCGTCGCAACATGACTCGTGTGAACGGGCGCGTTGTCGTGCAAAAGGAGTACACCTTTGTCAGTTTTCCTCTTCTTTTTTCTTTAATAGCTTCTTTTAATCGGTCCAATAGGAAGCGTAGTACTCTCCCGTTATAGAAACACCACGTTCTTTATAATCGATCAAAAGAATACCTTCAGTATCCCAAAAAATAGTCGCCATGATCTTTTCGGCCGATTGCGACACTTTAAATTTTTTAGGGAGTGGTGTGCCTTTTTTGTGCCACTGCATCGACTCCTGCTTTGACTCAGACTCATAGTGGTGAACCCAAGTTTCATCACCGGTTACAATTCGGGCCATAATTTCTTCCCTATCTTCTCCACAGCGGTCCAAAAACTCGCGGGAACAGTTGACGCGCTCACGTTTTTGCAGCGGCGTGAGCATTCTCGGGACCCATCTTGAACACACTTTACTCATGCCAAGATGTTGATGAAGAATATTTAAAATTGTTGTTTCTGATACTCCAACTGATGCTGCAAGTTGTTTCTTCTTCAACCTTCCATCTTCCAATACAAGTTTTTCAACTTTTTCAATGATTTCCGGCGTAGTGGCCTCAATGGGCCGTCCAGGTCGAGGATCATCTTCAATTGACCCCCTTCCTTGCTTGAAAAGGCCGTGCCATTTGTAAATCATGGTTTTACCAGGAGCAGAGTCTCCGTAAACAGCTAACATCTCTTGCAAAATAGTTTGAGGCGTTTTTCCACGTTTGGTGAGGAACTTTACGACGGCGCGATGTTCAATTTTCTCCATAGTGGCTAGTTTGTTCCCGATTTACTTGTTTTCTCGTTTGTAACTCGAAAGCTAATGACCCAATTAGGCTAGAAATTGGCATATATAGTAATTATGAGTTACTCAAGTAGCGGCTACCTGGAGGAGCGACCTCACCCCGCCAACCCCGCCATTCCGCGAACTTTTTGACCGCCAACTCAGCAAGGGCTGCTTTTTTTCCCTGTATTAAATAGATACAGAGTCGTCAATTTGGAAAATGACTTCAATATTGAAATTCATGAAGTCACTTTCCATTACGTAATATAATTAATAAACAATTTATTTTTGAAAACATGCCTATATTTAGGAATGCCGTGTCATACAGTTTTAAAAGAATATATTAAAATGTGCATATGCTGAGACAGAGATTTTAAACACACGTATATTGTAATGTTTCCTTTTCTCTATTTTTATTTTTTTTGGCTAGGTTGCCTGGAAGGAGATTGCTATTTTTAGCAATAAGGCCACCTTTTGTACATTTGCTATTTGTTATTTTTTTCTTTTTTTTGTGTATTTTATGTGTACAATAAAGAGTTATGTTATGGTATGTTATGTTATGATATGTTATGTTATGATATGTTATTTTATAGTATGATATATGATATGTTATGTTATGGTATGTTATGATATGATATGGTATGTTATGTTATGATATGATATGTTATGTTATGATATGATATGTTATGTTATGTTATGTTATGATATGATATATTATAATATGATATGTTATGATATGTTATGTTATGTTATGTTATGGTATGTTATGATATGATATGATATGATATGATATGATATGATATGATATGATATGATATGATATGTTATGTTATGTTATGTTATGTGATATGTTATGATATGTTATGATATGAATAATGATGTATGTTATGTTATATATTTAACAGCCTCCCTCACGAGAGCATAAAGGAGGCACTACATTAATACATAAGGGTTGAAAGTTAGTACACCAGGATTGACAAAAACTAATTTCACGCGGGCGAAGCCGGGCTGAAGCTAGTATTTAGTAAAACCAAAATAGCTAATAAAATTCTAATCAATCAAGAGTAATATTAGTGGATAAACACATCAAACCTTTCTAAGCGACGAATCGATAAGTAACGGTAAGCTGATATAGCTTATAACTTACTCGTACTATCAAAGCATGGCTTGTTGATCAGGGCTTATCGTGTGGACTCTGCCTAACACTAGGCTCACCACACATCACGGTATTTTGATTTTTTTGCTGTAAAGTTAAACAAACACTCGAAACAAAATAATGGCGCATAGCAGAAACATAGAAAATCTGAAGAATATAATATCAATTATAGAACACAGCTATATTGCTAAATAGCAAGATTCTGGGCAACTATGCTATCCGTCTATAAAAAATATCTTTTCAGGTGTAAACATTGAAAATAAAATATTTTAAGTAAACTATAATATGGACTAAGCTTCGGAGTACCGGTGGATTATTACCCCTATACTAAAGTGATTTCCGATTTACAAAGGACATTGTTCCGGCTCCATACATGTTCTGCCTAAGAACCGTTCGAATCGAAGTGACTTATATAAACTCTTAAAATTATATGGAATCCTATGAAATAAGTTTTCACGAACGGACACTTCAGGAAACTAAAATAATTACGAAAAAAAGTGAATATTTTGAGGTTATAAATAAAAAATAACCAACCTTGCGTGAAATATCAGAGTAGTAATATCAAAGTAATATTAACAAAATACTATGTACAGCTATATATGTTCTCTTCTAGAACTAGGAAAGGACTACTCAATAGAGTAGTCCTTTCCTTTTATCTAATAAGATACTAGGAAAAGAGATAGTACCTAGTCAAGTTTAAGATAATTCTTTGACAATTATCCTTTACAAAATCCAGTCCTTTACACACATCCGAGTCTACCAAGTACCTACGCAATGTAATCGGAGTCCGTAATCAAGCCAAAGTTGTCAGAATAAAACCATGAAACGCATAGAAAATCACAAAAGAAACGATAGTCGCAAAGCAAATTAAATGAAACGGACACAGATAAGGTATGAAGTACACCAGTGCTGCCAATTACGAAAACTATAATACTTGAATTCCAAGCTAGAAATACGCGATTTGGCTTAAAAAATATATAATACTAGTTTTTTCTAGCTAGACAATTTAGGTATTTAAATGAATAAAGTGTTATCAACTAATTTTAATAACCGACTTCAAAAAGGAGGAGGTTCTCAATTCGATCCGTATTTACCGAAATCGCGAAAACTTCCGAAACTGGTAGCACTGGCTGACGGAAAACATTTTATACGGCATCAATAATTGTGACCCAACTTTTTATTTGGAATTTATTTATTTGAAGTGTCCGTGGAATACTAAAATATGTTTCAAATAACATAAAAATAAATAAAAATTATAGTATAATTTATATTCACATCGGTTCTTAGGCCAAAATTGAACAATGTCCTTTCATATGGTCATTACCATTTGCCTTCATCAGTATCTAATAGGTCATATTCATCAGTCCCGGGGAACACCAACCTAAACAAAGTTACGGCCATTAAGCCTTAGTTACCAACGCTTACCCAGTAAATAAATAAATATTGCTTACACTTACACCAATTATGTAATATAACGGAATATATATACGGATAGACAGACATGCAATATACATACAGATACATACATATCGATAGAAACATATATTAACAACCATGACTAAGATACAATCACACAAACATTTGCTCCCAACAGGGTTGAACCCCGGGACCTTACAGTTCTTCAGACCTTCGTGACAAGTATTTGTATGTTGCACGATGAGAAGCAATAGTCAAATGCCCAATCTGGAATTATGGTAGAGATTAAAATATAATTATTTAATATTAAATCAGAGTCTAAAATCGACCTCCGTAGATGAGTGATTAGTACACCGGTTTCAAGGAGTCGCCATCTCTGAGGTACCAGGTTCAAATCCCGGTGGGAGCACATGTTTGTGTAATGAATGCAAGCATTTGTACCTTATTGATGGTTGTTAATAAATATATTTCTAGTAAATATATTTATATATGTATGTATCCGTTCCGTTACCCTTCCGTTACCCTTCCGTTACCCTTTTTTTTTGTTCGCCTGAGGAAAATGCATTAAATTGCATACCCCGGCTGTGGCGAGCCGGCGCGGCGGTTATGTGGAGCTCTCCTCCCCAGAAAGGGGAGACCTACCCACTAAAAACCTCAGGGATGGCCTTCCTCAGGCATGTAGGGAGCCCCCGGGAACATCAAGCTACTTCGGGAACCCCCAGCCTCCACTGCCCTGCCTAGAGGGGAGCCCTCCTTGGGGAGGCTACACTATCCCCCCGGTCTCATCCACCGACGACGCCCCCGGCCACGGAAGGGGCGTGGTCCATCCCGGGTCGCCGTAGCAGTCGCGACTTCCTCGCGCCCGCCGGCGACCCGCGGCGGCGCCGCAGCTGTGCTACCGAGCCCGGCGCCGTTCGAGCGGATCGGCCATCTCCCGACCCCGCTCGGCGGCCTCCTTCTGGAGCATCACTGCTTCACAGAACGAGGCAATCTATCCGTTACCCTAGATCCGTTACACAAGCCTTCAGAGCTTACTTTGGGCTAGGCTAATCAATGTAAGTTTAAAAAAATAACAGCCTAAAATATTAATTATGTTTTATATTATCTTGATAATGAGTGTACAGGCAATATTATACGATAATATGATACACGTGCTATCACCAGTACACAACCGATCGTTACACCATAAACACGATTCCTACCAAAACCATCAATATAAATTAAATTATATAAATATTTCACGTGTGCTCATTAATACCATTATATATCTAGTTTAATACCATTTATGATAAAAAAATAAGTGTATTTTATCAGTGCATTTTAATAAACCATCTCTTTCTATAAATGAATGGACAGTAACCATACAATGAGGTGACATAAAAAAGAGAACTGTCCTGTAATTGTCGAGTATGTGGCCGTATTACAGCTGAATAAATGTTTGTGTTTCCCTGGATAATAGCATACTTGTTGACTTCGCCCTGCGTTGGATCGCAAGCACGGTAATAATGGACAACTGACAGTTTTAAATTCCCTGATAACTTATACGGACATAGTAAATAACGTGTAAGGTTACTTAAATATCAATAAAATATGATTTAGCATTATTAAATTTAAAACTTGACCTATTTGCAGTAAGCAGCTAATTAGAATGAATAACGTTATTATTATTTTTTTTGTTGGATAGGGCTGCAAACGAGCAAAACGGATCACCTGATGGTAAGCGATAATCGCTGCCCATATACACCAGAGGAGTCACTGATGCGTAGCCGGCCTTTTTTTTTAAATGGGAATATGCTCTTGTTTTAAGGTTTAGATTTCGCATCGGTTCGGAAATATTGCAGGCGACAATTCATTCCACAGTTTAGTAGTGCGTGGCAGAAAATACGGCTGCAAAAAGAAAGGAAGTAAAAAAATTATTCGCACTACCACATGCAATAAATATTCCACATTATCCTACTTCCTACTAATATTACAAATGCGAAAATTAGTATGGATGGATATTTTTATTCTCACTTTTTTAATTAAAATCCTACTACTATTATAAAGGCGAAATTTTGTAAGTATGGATGTTTGTTACTCTTTCACGTAAAAACTACTGAATGGATTTGAATGAAACTTTACCACAATATAGCTTATACATCAGAATAACACATAGGCTACAATTTTTGAGGTTTCTAATGTGAGGTCGTAAAAAAACACATTTTTGCGCTTACATTGAAAATTGTCTGTTGTGTCTGTTTATAGGAGCATACTGCAGTAGCTACCTATAGGCCTATGATTAGGGCTCTGCAGTGCTTAGTTACCGTATTTCTTACTTATTACTAGACTAGACGGGACGAACCTGAAGTCCACGCGAACGAAGTCGCGGGCAAAAGCTAGTATACAATAATACAGCTATTAACAACTATTTGTGCAGTCTGGATCAGTTTTATATTTAATTTGTTTTTATTGTTTTTGCCGCTTATGTCACGTGGTTTTATAAAACACGGACCTTTATAAGGCGTGCGCGGGGACAGATCCAACGCGTAGACGCCATTTTAGCAAAATTAAATGAAAGTGTGCATGGAGTGTACCAACTGGGTCCAATCTCTATCTGCATCATGAAAAATGCAGCTAAAGACTACACCCAGTTAGATGCACAGAAACTATTGTCATTTGTGGTCAAAAAGTTTGCGCACATTTTCATTAAATTTCGCTTAAATGGCCTCTACGCGTTAGATCTGTATCATGTCATTATTGACAGATTTAATTACTAGTTTGAAAATTAACTTTAACTCTGCTCAGGTTCTTTCATATTGTTATATGCATATTGATATATATGCCGAATAGAATAAAATAAAAAAATTGTACCGCACGCACCGCCCGAACGTAAATTTCGAGATTTGCTGCTGACAATCACACACGCACCAATCACCATAACAATACAATAGCCAATGGAAGAACGGCAAAAACCGAACGCAACCTCATTCTGTTGAAAGCGCGAATCATCGCCAAAAAATAGACTGGAAAAAGTCCGATACAAAAGAACATTATCACCAGCGGCGTAATGGCTGCGAGGGAATGAACATAATACAGGAACACGCGTGAAAAATTGCTCCAGTATTCATCGCACGGTTCGTCACATTCCTTTTGAGTATTCGTGGAGGATGTATTATAAAAATTTGTACATTCAAATAGCTCATTGATGGTGAATTTATGTTCTACGCGACGATAGAGTGGTTAATACCACCTATTTACAATTCTTCGTCATAATTTCTACCACTTTCTATCTATCCTATATATAAGACAATAAAAGAGGCATTGACATATAATCTACCGATAGACAAGAACACTAAAGGAAAAAGTGTGTTCAAATACTGATGAATGTTAGAACTATAATCAGCTAGATCGCTAAATCTATGCGACCTCGTCGAACCATAGAAAAAAGACAACTGCTGGATCGCTTATCGAAGTATAGATTTCGATCAACCAAAACGTCGTAACCGCCGCTTACTTATGACGTTTTGCCGAGCGCAGTGAAGCATGACGTTTAAAGCGCTTTGTATCAAAGAGTTTTCACCGCAGAAGCGATACCAAATTTAATAAGCACAGTGTACCTCATACACTTATTATGTTTTATAATAGAAGGAATGGCAACATAAAAGAAAACAAAATATTAGGACTTTATTTAATTATTACTACTATATAAATTTGTACTAAAGAATAAAAAAATACGAACTAAACATTTTATAATCATCCCGTCTATACATATATTAACCTAAAGTCGCCGCGTACTGGAGGAACATCTGTAGGGCTTTACTCTATGATTTTAGCAAGCACGTGCCAGCGCGGCGTCAATAAATACAAAATATTGTTTACGTTGTGTAATTATAATATTAATAGTTCAGGCTGTAGAGCATGAAAAATATTTGAATTCGGCATCTATCAGGTCTTTTTTTTTCGATTTGTTATATCAAGTATTATTTTCAAAGTAAATACGAATCTAACGACACATCTCAAGCTAAAATAGATTAAGGCGTTCAGGCTTCAGTGCGTGCCAAACAAGTTAACAAATAAACCAACTTCTAAAGGAAAATTATTAAAGAGGCCAAGTATAATTGGGTCCTATGAGATTCACACCAAATCTAGAAGAATCACAATATACTTTACGTATCACATAAGATGTAAGGCCACGGGTTTCAGTTATTACTCTACCGTAACCTTCAAACCGGACTAGAGTAAGCCGTTGGTCCCCCTCATGATAAAGACCGACGGCACTTTGGCTTCCCGCGCCTTTTCAAGCGTATATGGTCCCCAGCCCTACGGTCGCCTTCATGATCTTCCGACATAGCTCTTAAAACTTAAGCACAAAGTTGAGTTTAGTCTGTAGTTCGGTCAGATCGCAACGGTATGAAATCCAACATAAAGACCGTGGCATTTTAATCAATTTCCTCGCCCGCGTACCCACGTTCACATCTTATCACGCCAGTGTCTAATAGGGAATTAATCTCTTTTTTGAAAAGAATCTTAATTTGATCCTTGGGTGTCAGTAAATCATATACTAAAAATATAAAAAATTATTTTAAGTACTATAAAAATTGCATTAAAATTTAATATTTTCAAATTTCGCGCGTAATTAGACGAAGGCGCCGCACGAGTTGTTACTCTGTAGCGATGACGTCAATACGGCATGTAAATAATAAACAAAGCTCTATGTTTGATGCTATGTATTATTTAAAAATGAGTTATTATCTTTTATATATAAACAAATACTAATGAATAATAATAAAAGAGTAATATTGACATCGATGTTTTAATACTCCGTAACTTGGCAAAACAAAAGTCGGGATTTGCAGCAAAGAATTTTCCGACCATTAATGCATTTATTTTTGGTAAATTCGTACTATCTCCTTTTACAAAACTGCTTTCCATAGTGTGATTCGCGTGCGATTTCAATTTAACTTACGTATTTATAACGTTCTCTTACATTAAAAAAGCAACCTACAAACTTCTTTGCGGCTTTATACGTACTATGATTCATAATGACATTGACACGCATAAGTTTACAGTACCTTATGACGTCACGACATGGCGGCCTATGTTTCGCTCTTGTTTTCCGTACAGATTAAAAAATTGAATACTTTGAAACTAATTTTTATATTATTTTTGTTATTTTATGTACTTAAACATGATGGTTCCGACTATTTAATGCATAAGCTATCATAGTAATATGCTTTTAGATCTTTTCTAATATAGAGGGAAGTACCCTATTGTAGGAGTAATTTGCCTTCATATATATTGCTTGTATTTATTAAGAACATCGTCTAAACCCAGATTTTTCAATAGCCTGTACCGAGAACACATCCAGACTAAAATAAATATAAAACCATTAACCTCGATAGCCAACCACAACCATACCTATACATTTTATGCAATCATTTGGAAGACTAATTTAATTAACCCATCGTAAGGAGTGTAAGGGACGTTTGTTTGAGATTTGAAGCCCTCCTCATGGGAGCGTGGTGAACCGTAACAAACTGACCCAAGCGGACCTGAAGATCGTTAATAGAATTTGTCGGCTTCTAAGCAAACCTCTTAAGAAGTTTATACTTGGGCAACGTATCCGGCATTCAAGACAGAACATCTAAGCGATGTGCTTCTGGATACAAGATTCGTAATAATAGGACGAGACAGGCGCGAGTGATCATATTATATTGAAAATAAAGGTATATGCTGGAATAAAATCGAATTAATTATATTGTTTGCATGAAACCCATTTTTAGGGTTCCAGGGCAGATGGCAAAAATCGGAACCGTTATGGATGCATCACGTCTGCTTGTCTGCCTGTCCATCCGTATGTCACAGGCACTTTATTCCGAAACTATAAGAACTATACTGTTGAAATTTTTGGGGTTTCCTCATACTTTAAAATGAACCTCAAAAATGTATCTATGGATAGATCTTTAAAATGATATTGTGGTTCTAAATATAACAGTGTGTTAGGGATCGGACTTCCGATACTTTACCAACGTGTTGTATGTTAAGTTTTATCGACAAAAACCTATACAAATGGGGGTCGCATCCCTCACCCCTATGAATGAGAGCTATTTTAAAATTTTATTTCGCGTATTTTAAGGAGTTTATTAAATCTTGCTGTTTTACGATTTTATTTGGTCTACATACACAAAAGTGGCCTTATTTCAAAGTTAATGAGCTGTGCTAGCATTTAACAATAAATTTGTTAAGAAATTCTTTACAATAATAAACAAAATCCTTTGATTTAGACGGAAAACTGGGTAAAATTATCTATTTTTTTTTTAGTTATTGGGCTCTACCTAAAATTCCGGGCCCTTGACATATCTTTTTTTGTTTTAATTTATTGGCAATGAGTTGAGCTTGTAAATAAACCTAAAATAAGTACCGCTAAACAGGCAAATAGTTAAGAAACGGGTCTAACAAAACAAGTCAAAATTGACAAAAAAACCCTATTCATAAGAAGGTAATATTTTCTATTGTGTATGAGAGAGAGAGGTACTTTTACGATTAGAAGGTGTAAGTAAGCCATTAAACTACACATTATTTGAAATAAAAACAAAGAAAAAGAGAGCACGACATACATACAACACGTAGGTAAAGTATCGGAAGTCCGATCCCTAACACACTGTATATTAACTAAATATTTGGCGCGAGAAACACTTCCAAAGTGATATAATATGTGTCCACGCGTACCCCCTTCTAATATATAGAATTTTACGACATTTTTACGTATTATTAACCTTATAACCACACAAAAAAGGTATATAATCAATTTAATAAATTTTAACTCAACCTCATCAGTAGTAATAATTCAATCAATCGGAGAACAAACTAAGGATTATTCCTATTAAAGATGAAAAGTCCCCGCTTCATTGTCACTAAATGAAGAAGAAAATTCTTCGAAAGATGAAATTACTTCTTCAGATTATAAATTATGTTCAGAGTACATAATTTATAATGAGGTTGCTCACGTTATATGAACTGACAGCACACTTGGCCTATGAAGGCTTTGGTAGTACAATCCTTGTGCCCAAATAAAAAAAGGCAATTGAAGTTTTTCCAGCTCAAGATAATGTTATGATGGAACGAATAAAAAAGCAAATTTCGCCGTAATCATGCATATTTGTATCTTTGATCATACAAGATAAAACAGTTCATAGTTCATATACAGTAGGGCGGATACACGGAAAAAGAAGCACTTTTTTCGAGGAATCAAATAAAAGGTTGATAAACTTCTTGCATTCGAAGATGTACCCAATGCTCCTTTCTTTTTAAGCGAAAATATTAGAAAAGATTCTAAATTTGGAATTTACTAAAAAAAAATATATAAAAATACTAGCTTCCGCCCGCGGCTTCGCCCGCGTAAAATTATTTTTTGTCAATCCTGGTCCCTTATGTCTAAGGTACCAAGATTCATGGTCTTATCTTCAATTCAACCCCTATTTCACCCCCACACTGGTAAAATTTCAAAAATGCTAAAACAAATGTTTAATGATTTCTTATCAACTGCTTAAATATAAAGTTTCATGGTTTTATCTTTTAAAATTAAGAAATCCCATACTAACCTTCAACCTCTATTTCAACCCCTTCATCCTTTTTTTTCGAAATAAAAAGTAACCTATGTTCTGTCTCAGGGTCTAAAGATTGTCAGTACCAAATTTCATCAAAATCGGTCGCGAGGTTTAAGCGGGAAAGTGTAACAGACAGACAGACAGAGTTACTTTGGCATTTATAATATTAGTTGGGATAAAAATAAATACGCATTGTGCAATTGTAAATGTCATGTTTGTCAATTCACTATGTAAAATAAAGATAAGTTTTTCATTTATGAGACATTATTAAAACATGTGAATATATAACACAATGAAACTCTAACGTTTATAGATATTATGTAAACTTGTAAAGGAAGTTATGTTGAGGCTAATTGACGATTCCGTAAAAATAAAGAGAGAAAAAATAGCCCTCACTTTCTTGCTGGTTTTTTTAAGTGCAAGATCTCCCGCCGTAAACTTATGAACCAATAGCGTAACTTCTTTGATGTCCAGTGATTATAAAAATCCTATTTGAAAAATAACCTTTTAACTCGATTTAAAATGATATAAATTTAAAAATGTCATCTGTTTATACCTATTCTAACAATCTTTATAGTTTTACTCCAATATCTATTCAAAATTTAGTTAAAAGAAACGATTTTATGAAATTGAGTTTCGATGTTTGGCCGACTAAATTGCCGCGAGGCATCGATATATATGTACTACGTACTAGATTCGCCCGCGACTCCATTCAAGCCGTAGGGCCCTTATGGCCAAGGCTAGGCTGAGTTTAGTCGGTAGGTCTGTTGGGTCGAGCCGCCTCGATTCACCAGGAGTCCGACATAATCACCGCATCCCTGCTTGCCTGTTGCGGTGGCATCCATGAGGATTCTCATTCGCCCGCCCGAACACTCGCTACGTTCCAATGAAATGCAGGGTAGACTCTGCACCTCGCTCAGTGAGTCGTCGCCATTCGTGCAGTGTGCAACGCTCATAGGCCGACAACAAACATAATTAAAATAGTGATTAAATAGTAAACCTGATCAAAAATAATTATTGAATTTTTAAGTGAGTAAAATATCTAGTTTTTTAAGTGGAAATAAGGATAATAATATTATAATTATACAACATAAACAATATTTTGTATTTATTGACGCCGCGCTGGCACGTGCTTGCTAAAATCATAGAGTAAAGCCCTACAGATGTTCCTTCACTAGGCGACGTTAGGTTAATATATGTACGGAATGATTATAAAATGTTTTGTTCGTATTTTTTTATTGTTTAGTACAAATTTATATAGTTGTAATAATTAAATAAAGTCCTAATATTTTGTTTTCTTTTACGTTGCTATTCTTTCTATTATAAAACATAATAAGTGTATTAGGTACACTGTGCTTATTAAATTTGATATCGCTTCTGCGGTGAAAACTCTTTGATACAAAGCGCTGTAATGTCATGCTTCACTGCGCTCGGCAAAACGTCGTAAGTAAGCGGCGGTTACGACGTTTTGGTTGAACGAAATCTATACTTCGATAAGCGATCCAGCAGTTCTTTTTTCTATGGTCAGACGAGGTCGCATAGATTTAGCGATCTAGCTGATTATAGTTCTAACATTCACCAGTATTTGAACACACTTTTTCCTTTAGTGTTCTTGTCTATCGGTAGAATGTATGTCAATGCCGCGAGGTAAATTCTTTACTATTACGGCTTTAAGAGCCATGTTACACCTCGATTAATCTTGTTCTTTAATCTCATAAAGCCAAATTAGTATTTTATCGCTCAAATTATAAGAACGTTAATACGATAACTTAATAATTTGTTTTCGTATAAGCGACTTGCTTACTATAGTTTATACTAGATGTGTTAACGCCTATGAACGCGCCGGGAGCCGCTCGAATGAAGAAGCGTGAATGCAGCGTTAACCCTACCTGCGAACGTGTCTATATAAACTCTTAAGATGGCGGATTTTTTCTCTTTGCCAACGGGTCACCTACTACAGCGCACGGAGGCGCGCCTCCGTCCCCCCCCCCCCCCATACAAAGAAGATCGTTCGTATCATAAATTATTGTAAATTGCGAAGTAAAATCATCAACCGCAAGATTTTTCTTTTCTTTTCAACCACATCTAGTAGAAGAATCCCCAACAAATTGGACCTTCAGCCGGATTACATCAAGACAAGAACAAAGAATATTCGGGAGAGGTTTTCTACACGTGGCGTTTACAAGAAAAGAAATGCATACATAACCATTTCGATCGAGTGGCCTACGTTACATACGCAAGAAGCTTAATCAAGGAATTTGACAAAGGAAGCGAATACGCAATTGCAGCCTGGACAACATTATCATCTGGGTATTTGTGAGTTCGTTCCATTATCCTTTCTCATTAATTCCTACCCATCCATTTATCCATACATCCATACATATCCACACACCAACCATCCATTTATCCATTCAAATTCATTATACATGAAGTGTTAATAGTTCTTTTTTTTTTCTTCTTCGCATATTTCCGGCATTCGGCGGTGACGCCGTGTCATGCTCAGCGGCGCGGCGTAGTTGTGTTGCGCCGGCGTCCCCTGGTTCGGCCGCCGCCATCTTGTCGTGGCGCAGCGCCCGGCTACCTCGGCGGGTCACCGCGTGCTTCTTTCTTGCCTAGTTCTGCACGCAGCATCATTTAAAGAGACTGTATCACTTAATCATACTGCCTTAACTACATTATCAATTTAGTTTTCATTTTTTGAGTTTCTTTAATTTTTTATTAAATTAATATGGCCTCTAATTTAAAGGATCTTGTGAAAAAACGTGCCTCTTATAAAGCAAAATTAACATTGTTTGAAAAATATTTAAATTTAATCAGTACTTGTGAAAAGCCTAGCACAATTCAACTAAATGAATTAAGCATTAGACTCAGTAAAGTTGAAGAGTGGTATAATGAGTATGATGCCATACAGATGAATGTAGAATCTTTATTGGAAATTTCAGACGGCGACTGTGATTCAGAATACAACGAACGTGAAAGCTTCGAGTCTCAGTACTTCGCTGCAGTTGCCAGAGCCCGGGGCTTGGTCGCCGGATCGGCCTCTGCACTGCGCAGCAGCTCATCAGATACAGGTTCTGTTCTCGCACCAGGTGGGCCAAGCACAAACATAAAATTACCAACCATACACTTACCTACCTTTTCTGGGCGATATGAAAACTGGTTAGAATTTCATGATACATATCTTTCTCTTGTTCATTCGAATAGTAACATATCCAAAATTAGTAAATTTCATTACTTGCGAGCTTCATTGACAGGCAAGGCTGCGAACGTTATCACTTCTTTAGATTTTTCTGAACATAATTATGACACAGCTTGGTCATTATTATGTGAAAGATATCATAATAAAAAAACTGCTCATTAATAATCACATACAAGCATTATTCGATACAGAGCAAATTACAAAGGAATCATCCAGTGCTTTAAGAAATTTGACAGACATTATTAACAAAAATCTTAATGCACTGATTGCACTTGACATTAATACACATAATTGGGATATTCTAATAATTCACATGATGTCCAATAAACTAGACAGCATTACTAGTAGAAATTGGAAAGAATACATAAACACACATAAAGATTTACCTACTTTACAAAACTTTCTTGAATTCATTAAAAACCGTGCTGAGTTATTAGAAACCCTCGATCACAATACACACACATTACATTCTAAGCGTAGGCACAGTGAGCCTTCACATATGAAGCCTCGTGCCTTCATTTCTGTAAACAAATCACATTCATGCCCCTTTTGTAAAGAAGCTCATCCTATTTACTTATGTAATAAATTTAAATCATTATCAGTTGCAGCAAAAATTAATAATGTTAAAAAACTTAAGCTTTGTTTTAATTGTTTGCGACAGGGGCACGATATCAAGTCGTGTCGTTTGGGACCTTGTAGAGTTTGTTCAAAACAACACAACACACTATTACACACAGATGACAGGCAGGACGTGCTCCCAGTTTCTTCTCAAAATTTGGCATCTCAAAATAAAGATATTTCATCAGTTGATCTGAACTCTCAGGATTCAAAGCCTCAAAATGACAATGTAGTTCTATCGTCCATTAACACCCAGGCAGTGTTGCTTTCAACTGCTGTTATCTATGTTTACGACAGTGTTGGAAACAAACACAGTGTCCGAGCTTTGCTTGATAATGGTAGCACTTCGAATTTTATAAGTGAAAAACTTTGTCGTAAGCTTAAAATTCCAATTCAAAATATATCCATTACAGTGGAAGGGTTAAGTCGTAAATCAATATGTTTAGATAAATGTTGTAACTTGACCATGTCGTCACGAACCGAGTCTTATGAGTCCGACATTAGTTGTTTCATAGTACCACAAATAACTCAACTGTTACCTACTACACGTTTCGATATCTCACACTTCAATATTTCAAAAACCATTCAGTTAGCTGATCCATTATTTTATGTTCCCGCTGAGATAGATCTTTTATTAAACGCAGATGTTTTTTGGAATATATTAGGTACACAATTTATTAAATTAGGTAAAGGTAAGCCCATTCTATCTGAAACCAAATTAGGTTGGTTAGTATCTGGTGCTATATTTTCGCAATACAAATGCAATTTAAATACAGTCCACTGCAATTTTGCAAATGATATTCATCTAGAGAAGCAGTTAGATAGGTTTTTTGAATTAGAAACAATTTCTTTGCCCCGCACATTTACCAAGGAAGAAAATGAATGTGAACAACATTTCATACAAACAACAACACGTCAAGCCGATGGAAGTTTTGTTGTAAATATTCCTTTAAAACACTCTCCAGAAATATTAGGTGATTCTTATGATCAGGCTGCGAGTAGGTTTCAATCTTTAGAACGCAAATTTAAGCGAGATCCTAAATTCAAAGAAATGTATTCTGCCTTTATGCAGGAATATATTGATCTGGGGCATATGACTTTAAATAGTGAGACTTCAAACTCAGTAAAACATTCATATTTCTTGCCACACCACGGAATCATTAGAGATTCGAGTTTAACTACCAAGTTAAGAGTAGTTTTTGATGCCTCAGCCCCTACAACAACACAAATATCGTTCAACGATATTCAACGTGTAGGCCCAGTAGTACAGGATAGTTTACTAGACATTTTGATCAGGTTTCGACAACACAAGTTCATTGTCACCGCAGACTGTGAAAAAATGTATCGTTGTGTAAAGGTAGCGCCAGAACAAAGATGTTTGCAACAAGTTTTATGGCGTTTTGAACATACACAAAGGTTAGATTCTTACAAACTTAACACAGTAACATATGGAACTGCATCAGCTCCGTATCTTGCTACTCGTTGTCTTGTACAGTTAGGCAGGGAATGCACTAACAAAGTTGTAGGTGAAACAATAATTCATGATATGTACATTGATGACTATATCACAGGGTTAGATAAGGAAAACGATCTTTTACAGTTGTGTTTATGTGTCATAAATGAGCTGAAAAAGGGTCAATTTAATTTGAGAAAATGGCGATCTAACAGTGAATACATCCTAACAAATATACAACATGATGAAAATGATAGTGATATGCACAAATTAGTTCATGATAATAATGCTAAAATCTTAGGTTTGTGTTGGTCGTCCAAATCAGATACACTCCATTTTACCACCCTGAAGGATCTTCCTAGTGATAAGTTGTGTAAGAGAACTGTACTATCTGTAATAGGGCAGATTTTTGATCCACTAGGACTCGTAAATCCTTGTATTCTACCAGCAAAATTATTGCTGCAAGAACTATGGGCTACCAAAATAGCATGGGACGAACCTTTGCCCATTAAGTTTTTAGACAAATGGACACATTTTCTTACTTCTCTTGTACAGCTTAACACCATTAGCATACCAAGACATGCCTTATGTGACACACCAGTACGCATTGAAATTCACACATTTAGTGATGCTTCTCAACATGCTTACAGTGCATGTGTTTATTTACGCTGCATCAATGTAAATAATAAAATTATTATAAATTTAGTTTTAGCAAAGAGTAAAGTAGTCCCATTAAAGGGGATGACAACACCCAGATTGGAACTTTGTGGAGCTTTATTGGCCGTTCGTTTAGCTCAAACTGTAAAAAACGCATTACGAATGAAAATACACAGCTGGCGGTTTTGGTGCGACTCCACAGTAGTTTTAGGATGGATAAGAACTCCAAAATCAAACCTTAAATTGTTTGTTTGTAATAGAATTAACGAAATTACTGATATAACTAGTGCTCAAGATTGGAGTTATGTGCCAACACACAAAAACCCAGCTGATATTGGGTCTCGAGGCAGTAATGCCACTCAATTACAGGGTTCGAATCTGTGGTGGAATGGTCCAGATTTTTTAACTCAACCTGAGACACAGTGGCCAATGCAACCTAATTATACAACTTTATTTGATTTACCTGAAACTAAAATCCAATGTACTCTTGTACATGATGAGTTAAATTTCATAAACAAATATTCAAATTATGGTAAATTACAGCGTGTGGTTGCATATTTATTACGTTTTAAACATAATTGTCTCTGTCCGAATAACAAATATAGTGGCTTTTTAAAGGTATCAGAATTAAATGCAGCTACTTTATTGTTATGTAAAATCATTCAACTTGATAAGTTTTCTAATGAATATTCCAACTTAAATAACAACATTAAAATGAAACTATCATCAATTTTAAATTTAAATCCATTTATTTCTCATGAAGAAATAATTAGAGTAGGCGGTAGATTGTCAAACTCTAATTATACATATTCCACAAAACATCCAATATTAATTCATGCTTCGCATCATATTTCACAATTGCTTTTTAGGCACTATCATAAGTTATTATTGCATGCTGGACCTCAACTCATGCTCGCAACAATCAGACATAAATTCTGGGTGATAGGTGGTCGTAACCTTGCCAGGAAAGTAACCCATGAATGTCATACATGCTGTAGATTTGCTGGAAAATCTATCCAACCGATAATGGCTGATTTACCTAAAGACAGAATACATAGTGATTTTCCATTTAGTCATACAGCGGTTGACTATGCGGGACCGATTCTAATCGCCAACAGAAGGGGTAGGGGATGTAAACTCATAAAGTCATATATTTGCATTTTTGTGTGCCTGGTTGTGAGAGCAGTGCATGTTGAACTGGTGACTGACCTGAGTACAGAAGCTTTCATGGCAGCTTTAAATCGTTTTGTTTCACGTAGAGGTCAGCCTGATGTTTTGTACTCTGATAATGGTACAAACTTTGTAGGAGCATTTAATGAACTGTCAAAATTTTTAAAATATAAAAATAATGAGATTAGTAGATGCGCTGCAGAACAGGCAATTCGTTTCAAATTTTCCCCTGCTTACAGCCCTCATTTTAACGGGTTAGCCGAAGGTGCTGTCAAGTCAGTTAAATTTCATTTAAAAAGAGTTCTTTCATTGGCTCATTTAACTTATGAAGAAATGAATACAGTTTTGATTCAAATAGAGGGTATCCTTAATAGTCGCCCTTTAACTCCATTATCCTCAGATCCTAATGACTTAATTCCGTTGACTCCCATGCATTTCCTTATTGGACGAACTATGACACTTTTACCTAGTAATGATACTCAGATTGATCTCCAAAAGGAAAATAGAATTTGCACATTGCCTCGATATCAGCGAGCTCGTGCTCTCGCTGCCCATTTTTGGAAGAGATATACAAATGAATTCCTTTCAGAATTGCAGAAACGAGCAAAATGGCTTCGCAGCAATGGTGAACTGCACAACGGAGACATGGTGGCTGTGAAGGATGATCGTCTCCCACCCAATCGATGGCTGCTTGGTCGCATTATCCAGCTGCATCCAAGCCCGGATGGCATATGCAGAGTTGCTGATGTGAAGACCACGTCAGGAATCCTGAGACGAGCCTACAATCGACTATGCCTGTTACCTGTATCTTTGGACCATGCTGTTCCAACACGGGGAGCCTGTTAACGCCTATGAACGCGCCGGGAGCCGCTCGAATGAAGAAGCGTGAATGCAGCGTTAACCCTACCTGCGAACGTGTCTATATAAACTCTTAAGATGGCGGATTTTTTCTCTTTGCCAACGGGTCACCTACTACAGCGCACGGAGGCGCGCCTCCGTCCCCCCCCCCATACAAAGAAGATCGTTCGTATCATAAATTATTGTAAATTGCGAAGTAAAATCATCAACCGCAAGATTTTTCTTTTCTTTTCAACCACATCTAGTAGAAGAATCCCCAAACAGATGTAAAATCTATTACTTTACAATTTGCTTTCGTATAATCTGACTTGATTTACTATTAGCCGTTATAATAGATGTATTGACTTCAGAAATTTGCTTCGTATAAATGACTTGATTACTGTAAGTGTATAAATTGATATAAAATGTATTGACTTCACAATTTGCTTTCGTATAATTGAGATGAAGTGTTTATAGAGCTGTTTCACTGATTTTTTATGCGTAATTTTTACGTAAATTTTTTTCATTAATTTTTTGAAGTGCGGAATCGCAAACTGTCTATGAGCCAACTACAAATAGAATATAGTACAAATAAATACATTCTAATGTCTCTAGAATGTCCCATTTCCTTAACACCCCTATTATACAGCTGCGCACGTCCAGCTTTACCCCGAACATTGAATGACGGGAGAGAACGTGAGCCAGCACTATAGCCTCATCGATTTCGCCGGATTCAATGCTGGCC
>JAYEAL010000627.1:0-29070 GCA_036419045.1 Scirpophaga incertulas | reverse complement strand
TGGCATTATTCATACATTTCGAGGTTAGATTTAGTAAATTTTCAAAAATTAATATCTCAGCAACTATCCATTCCGAAAGGGGGGGGTAGTTCGGGGTATTTCCCCTCCTTCCCTACCCTTTCCCCTCCTCTTAAATTTCTTCTTGAACATCACCATTTTAGAAATGCAGTTTTGACATCAAATTGCAATATTTCAAAGTTTCGTTGAGCAGCCCTCTGAAAGCAAAACTCGCACCGAATTATACCTTACAGTTGGAGAATAAACTTCTGTTAGTCAATCCCTTTTCTTTAAGAGCAACCTTTTGCACATAGTTTTGATTTAAAATAGGACCAGGTTTGGCATCTTTTATTTTGAAAACCCGTTTACAATCAATCAATCTCGCACCTTTGGGGTTTTCAACTAAATTTCCATGTCTTATTTTCTTTATGTGCTATCAGCTCTTCTTTAATCAACTGTTTCCATTGTTCGCCATTCAACTTGTCTGATATTGCCTCAGCATATGTTTTGTGGCGTAAATCAATGATTCTCGAATGTCATTCCCGCATAATAAGTGTTTACTTCCATTTTGTTCATTCGTGCCTTTGACCTTGTTGTTACACCCTGTGTAATTTCTGTAAGAATCTATTAGTTTTTTCTGGTTCATAAATAGAATCTTCATCAGAACAATAACTTTCATTATGTGTGCTGTTATTTATTGTTTCATTTTGTTCTGAATCAGTTAACATTGAGTTACTTGTTATGATACTACTCCGAGTCTACTGCATTGTATGCGAACAAGTATAAAAGACACCGTCGCAGTTTGCCAAACAAGCTTTTAATAAGAAAATAAATCCAAAGGTCCGAGGTGCTTTACATGCAACAAATATGGACATGTAAGCAAATACTGTCTCGAAATAAAAAAGTCAAAAAAGGACACTAGGTTGTGGCTGTTTTCTCTGCATCAACACACAATAATAATGGCTGGTATATAGACTCTGGAGCATCAATGCATCTCGATAATGCACCGTGACTGGCTTCAAGATGAAATTTCACTCCGATTTCAACAATTAAAAGTAGCTTGATTAATAAGAAGCTTGTTGTGAAACAGTGACTTAAATGTTGTTGATGAAAATGGCAAGATAAAATGAATTATGGTTAAAAATGTACTCTATGTTCCAGAATTGGTTACTAATTTTTTATCAAGTAAGTTCAAATTATAAACAGTGGATGCCAATTTTAATCAGCAAGGTCATATACAATAAACAAAATGATAAAACAGTGAAGGTCATATACAATAAACAAAATGAAAAAAAGTGGATGCAAGTGCAATTTGATCCTTGCTGATCAATGGTCATATACAATAAACAAAATGAAAAAGTAGCAGTTGCAAAATGATAATATTGTCTGTAGATTCATCCAAAGATGCAATGGGAGCTGTTTTGTCACATGGTAAACAACCAATTGCTTATGCATCGCTTCTTCTTTCTAAATGTCAGCAAAATTTTTCTCAAATAGAGAAGGAATTGTTGGCTGTTTTATATGGTTGCCATTTTTATGGTAAGCCATTGATAACTTTATTCAAAAAAGCATTACATGATATGCCCAAGGCTGCAGCGTATTATGTTGAGGCTTACAGCCCTATGATATCATTGTGGTTTACAAACCTGGTCGTTATCTTTATATAGCTGATACTTTATCAAGAAGTGTAATGCCTGAGGAACCTTTTAATTGATATAGACCAAGATTTAGATCTACATGTTAATCTACTTATTATCTAGTCTATCAGTTAGCCCTAAAAAACTAAAAGAAATACAGGAAAATTCAATGAATGATGAGACATTATGTCAAGTAATTAGTTATTGTCAAAACAGGATGGCCAGAACATAAAAGATCACTTAGACAGGATATTAAACCCTACTTTGCAATCAAAGTGAAATTCACGTCATTTGATAACATTATTTTTAAGGGGAGTCAGATTATCATTCCAGAATCATTAAGACATTACTTCTTGAACTAATTCATAATGGACACCAAGGATCAATAGTTGTTTGCGTTTAGCCAAAACAGCAGTATACTGGCCACATATGTATAGGGATATAGAGAAGTATGTAGGTAGCTGTAGAGTTTGTTTGTCATATAGAAGAAAATAACAGTTAAAGAGCCATTACTTCATCATGATTATAAGTTATTGCCTTGGAACAAAGTAGGTATAGATTTTTTTGATTTTCAATGGAAAAAAGTATCTTATTGGTTGTGGATTATATGTCAAAATATGTGGAAATTGCCATAATATCAAGTCTTACTGCAAATATTGTTATTACTCAACTCAAATCTATTTTTGCACGTCATGGAATTACAAGTATTATTATTTCTGATAATGGTCCACCATTTAGCAGTAATGAGTTCAATATATTTGTAAAAGACTGGGATATTGAACATGTTACATCTAGTCCATATTTAAGTCGCTCTAATGGGAATGGTTGAAAGGACAAATCGGAACCATTTAAACATGTTAAGAAGTGTCATGCTGATAATTCCGATCCTTATCTAGCATTGTTAACTTATAGAAACACTCTACAAGTATAGTCAGTACTCACCTTCTGAATTATGTATGTCTAGAAGTCTAAGAACTTTAGTCCATGTAAGGATCAAACTTTGAAATTTAAGGCAATAAATAGTAAAAAACTGAAAAAAACAATAAAACAACAAAAATTAAAATCATCATTTTATTACAATACACACAATAAAAACTGAAAACCGTTATCCATGGGTGATAGGATTATGTTAAACACAAACCAAATAGTGTTTGGATTCCAGGGTGTAATTTCTCAGGTGGGCCAGAGCCTAGAAGTTTATATTGTGAATAGTCCAGAGGGCTCATTTCGTAGAAGTAGACAACATATTCTGAAACCATCTCACCCTGTTGCGACTGTTAGTAATGAAGGGTTCAATTAGTATAAGGGATGCGTTCCAATGCAGTTTCAGAATTACTAATTAGTCCTAATGATAGGTCACAATCAAGGTACGGGCGTACATATAAAAAGCCAGAAAATTAGATCTCTAATGTTTAATCCTTTTAAGTTTATTTATTTATTTATTTATTTATTTTTTCGCCTGTAACACATTTTAACATTTATATACAACAGAAAAAAAGTTAAATTAAATGTGACACGGAAAAGGATATCTACTCAGCATGATGTCAGGGCGTCGCATAGACCCCCTGACGCTGGTCTTCCCGTAGATATCCCTCCAGAGGAACTGCTATGGCACAGCAATTACTTAGTCTACTTACTTATATTAAACATAAAACTTAAATACTATATATAAAACTACATTATACAAAAGAAAAAAAGACTTACAAAACTATGGTGGCTAACAATTTATCATAATAGATAATTAAATTTTATTATTAATTTATATAAAACTGACACAAAGCTTTTACATATACACACACAGGCAGACACATAAATATGAACAAACACACCACAGTACAAATATTTGACAGTTGACCACATGACGACATGGCGAGCTCAGTAAATCAGGCGGATAGAAAATTACGAACCCCAATTTTTGTTTATCAATAAATACTCGTACATTTTATATTTTATTGCGAAAGCCCCTACACTTGCACATTGTCTAAGTTTAACCTAAATTTTTTTTTTTTTTAAATTTTGTCTAAAGGATCATGCTAAAATCGTATTTGTTATGAATGTGTCAATGTCAAAGAAATGTTTTGTTTTTTGTTAAGGCAAAGGAGTTGCAAATTATTGAGCCAACATAATTTTGTTAAAAATATGTTTAATTATTAAATAAAATAAGCTACTTATTATATGAAAATACTATAGTATGTAATTGTAACGTATTTTTTATTGCTACGTTGTATTTTTTTTATTTACCCGTTATTGGTAAATGTAAAAAACAAATATGCTTTGTCTTTAAAAAAAAACAAACGGGAAGATGTTAGGTAATATAGTATAAGAGTGTAATAGCAACACAAGGGTTTTCCGTTTCCTGTGATGTCAGAAGAGTGGAGAGTCGGTCTGTTCTTATAATTCTAGTACTAAGATGTAGTGAATATTTGTAAACGAGGCAAGGAATAAATAAAGTCATTCAAGTACAAAACAACGTCTTATTATCTACACCAACCCACGTAATAAGTTTTTATTGTTTATGTTATCAGGTTCAGAAGGACGTCAACTAAATCTTTAAAGCCCCGAAACTTCTGTGAGGTCGTAAACAGACGTCTTTGCTTTCGGAATTGTTAATGCCTTGAGCACGTGCATCATTATGCTTAGGTAAAAATTTATGGTTGGTATTCCAATCGTCAGTTGACTTTGCTCTGAAGTAGTGAACGGACGTCTTGTTACCTGCGTCGATGAATAAACCATCATTGCCACCGATATTACCCAAAAATGCTAAAATAGCTTTGGTTGCGGCGACCATTGTTGCTACATCACCACTACAAAAGGAACAAAGGAAAAAACGAAGAGAATGGGCTAAATTCTACTATAGAAATAGAGAAATTACAGCGATTTGGGGCTTCTTAAGGATTGGATGACTTCCGGACATATTTTCGAATGACGCCCAGAATCATTCGTTGAAAATATTAAATCTTGTCAAAGAATTTATAAACTAAAACCGATACTGTTATGAGGCGAGCTGTATTGAACTATTATTTTATAGTCTGTGTTCTTACCTGAATGCGAACGTATATTGTTACTGTAGTCTGTGAGGTTACTTTATCTATGTACAGAAATTGCTGGAATGGAATAATGGGTTGTCTTGTTTTGTATTTTGTGAGGAAAATAAATGAAACAACATGGAGAAATAACAAAATGTTTTATTACAAATACCAACAAACGCTTCCACTGCGCGATAATAAAAAAAAAGTGAATTGGTGTAAAAAGTACAGAAAAATTGTTCAAATATGGATCGCGAAATATGGCCAAAGTTAAACGCCGAAAGCAATTTCAGTAATTGAAATTTGGAAATGCGACACTTCTAGAAGAAAAAAGTGTTACAATGTGTGAACATAAAACCAGAGGAAAAAGTAACTACGGCGCAGGATGCGAAGACGCGATCAAATTGTAAACTGCCTATGTGACAAGTATTTTAGAATAAATAAAAAATGTTCAAACGCTCAGGAAATGATGCATAAATTAGAGGAAACATTTCAGAGAAATTCAATTTATAATAGGCTTCATTTAACCTTAGAATGATAGTCTGCGTAAAATTGACGCATGCATTTTCGAAATATTGCTCTCTCTTTCTAAATAGCGCGAATCCGTCGCTGTGCGTTTAGGACATCTCAGTCGCCGCTTCCCGTGAGGCGTGCTTGTCAATGCGGTAAGTGTCACTGATTTTGAAATATAACGACCGCGTGAGTTCAAAATGACGCATGATTAATCTTTTAAGATTTTTAACTTATACGATAATTATATTGTTATTTCATGTCTACTTACGTGGATAATTATTATATATATATTTGTTTTCTTGTTATAGAATCGTGATTAATATTGTATAATAAAATGGGTAGTTAGACGTTAGACGATGAGCGTATCCTCTCTGCTCTTCTGCAAAGCGATGACGAGCTTGTTGGTGAGGATTCTGACAGTGAAATATCAGATCACGTAAGTGAAGATGACGTCCAGAGCGATACAGAAGAACGCTTTATAGATGAGGTACATGAAGTGCAGCCAACGTCAAGCGGTAGTGAAATATTAGACGAACAAAATATTATTGAACAACCAGATTCTTCATTGGCTTCTAACAGAATCTTGACCTTGCCACAGAGGACTATTAGAGATAAGAATAAACATTGTTGGTCAACTTAAGTCCACGAGGCGTAGCCGAGTCTCTGCACTGAACATTGTCAGATCTCAAAGAGGTCCGCCGCGTAGATTTGCCGCAATATTATAAAATTTAAGGTTATTTTTAAAGTAAGTGACTATCATAAATGATCACAGTATTGGAATAGGCGCACTATCATAGAGCATGTTTCAGGTACATTATTTTATATTCATGTTTTTTATTATGTGTATGTAAACATACATACGACTGTAATCTATTAGGTCTTTGATTGTATCTTGTACTATATTGTATTTTATTATATATTATAATTATTAACATGAAAAGAGGAGACAAAAGTAAAGACCTTCAGAGTTTCTTGCCTGTTTCTTCTCGAGAGGCTCTTCAATTTCCGAAGGTGTCGATCAATATATTTTTTTCTTTTTTTTCCATTTATTGTACGTACGACAAGGTTTTTTTTTTTTTTTAATTTATTATTTAAGTTTAGTTTGTTTTTTGACGTCAATAATGCCTTGTAAAGGTCTATGTTGAATAAAATATTTTTTGATTTGATTTGATTGATTATAATGACCACTTTTATGTCCTTCAAACTATTTTTTACTGACTGAGATTAATTTCGAAAATCGTTAAATTCGGACAATGCTGAATATCATTGAACGTCGCGGAATCATATGACAGCGTGCTACATTTTCGTGACACGAATGAAGTTGAAATTCGCATTGTTTCTTTGGTATTCTAGTATGACAGTTTAAATGGGAATATTCATATGGGATCCAAATAAAATATTTACTTACTCAGTTTTCAATCTCTATATATTCACTTTTTCTATTTTACAAATCATCTTGCCATCAGTTCAATTGTAAACATCACTAAATAAATAAACTCATTATAAAATAATTATAAATGCCCCAAACATTACTTCAACATTTTTTACTATCTATTTTTCCAACTTCCAACTTCAAAAACCATCTCTTTGATTCCCTATTTAAATTATGACAATCAAAACCATAGATCACAAAATTTCCATATACTAATATCCCCTCTAAATTTTGTCTTTATATCTTTATACATAATCAAATAAAACCCAAAACAATTATTACCACAGTAGAACACAATAACACACAAAACTGAAACATTATTCTAACTACACACTATTTAAATAACAATCCTTTTTTCACATCTTACTCAAAATATAAACTAAAATAAAACTTTTGAATGAAAACTCGAAACAATTAAAACTAAACAAAATAACTACCTACCTAACTACGAAGAGTTCACAGTTTAATCACCGATCACTCACAATACACTTTCTTAAGCGCAAAAACTTAGTTCTGTCCAATCCTTTAGTCAATATATCTGCAATGTTGTTGTTTGTTTGACAATAAAATATTTCAATTAAATTTTGTTCTATTTTTTCTTTAATAAAATGAAATTTCACATCAATGTGTTTGCTTCTCCTGTTTAATATTCCATTTTTAATAAGCACTATAGCTGATTGGTTATCTACAAATAATTCTGTTTTTGGAACTGTACCAGTAATCTCTTTTAATAGACTCTGTACGTAAAGCAGATCCTTAATGCATTCAGCAGCTGAGATGTATTCTGCCTCTGTACTGGACAATGCAGTGACGGATTGCTTTCGCGAACACCAATGAATCGGTCCACCACCATACATAATAACAAAGCCAGTCGTGCTTTTCCTACAGTCAGGATCACCTGCGAAATCTGCATCACAATATGCTCTCAAAACTTTGTCATTACTCCGAGAATACTGAATACCTGAACTTACTGAACATTTTAAATACCGAAAAATATTTTTAATATTATTAAAATCATTAATATTGGGACATTCCTGATGTCTACTACAGTACCCAACATGAAAAGAAACATCTAACCTTGTTTTATTTACCAAGAACAATAATGAGCCAATCAACTGTCTATAACGATGTACATCATTACTATTACCTTTCCCCTCTTGATGTACATCAACCAAAATATCTGGATATACACATTCTTTTATATTATTATATCCTAATTTTTCTAACATTTGTTCAATATATGACTTTTGGTATATTTTTATGTAATTATCTTGAACCAAAACATCAAATCCAATAAATTTTCCTATTTTATCAAATTTTCTCATTTCAAACTCTTTTTCTAAATTTAAAATTATTGAATTTAACTCTGATTCATTATTTCCTATCAATAATCCATCATCCACATATATAGCTAAATAAATATCTTTACCTTTACACTTAAACAAACATGGATCTAACTTTAATTGTTCAAAGCCTAACTTTTTAAGAAAATCTGTTAATTTTATGTTCCACATTAAAGGTGCCTGTTTCAATCCATATAAACTCTTTACTAATTTGCATATTTTATTCTTTTCTGCTTTATAACCCATCGGAATTTCCATATAGACATCCTCTTTCAGATCACCATACAAAAATGCTGTTTTCACATCAAACTGCTTAATTTTATATCCTTTTTGCCCAGCAATCGACAATAAAATTCTCACACTAGTAGTGTTAACAACAGGACTATATGTTTCTTTATAATCAATATTATATTTCTGAAGAAAACCCCTAGCTACTAATCTCGCTTTATACCTACCACCAGGTTTTATAGTAAAAATCCATTTACTAGAGATAACTTTTCTACCTTTAGCTTCAGCCCGATCTACTAACACCCATGTTTTATTTTTCTCTAACGAATCTTTCTCCTCTTTAATGGCTTGTTTCCATTTCTCTTTTTCATCACTTTCTAAGACCTCATTATAAGTTAAAAATGACATATCTAAATCATAGTCCTCAAACTTTTGCGGTAAACGTCTATTCCTCTCAGGCATAACTCTCCTTTGTAAATTCTCCTCAAACTCATTCATAACATTTTCATCATTTCTACCATCACCTATAATCTCACTGATTTCATTACTATTTCTAGCATCACTATCATCTCTACAACCAGTTTCATTTCCAACCAACAATTCTTCACAACAATCCATAAAAATATCATCACCTTCATCATTGACCCTTTCTTCATCAACTACCCTATCTTCATCACAAACACCATCTATATCAAAATTATTCTCTTCATCACCAATCATATCTTCATCAACAACTATATCTGTATCTTCCTCTAAAGTGTTCCCCTTTTCTCTCATTTCACTGCTTCTATCTATATTTCTGTTACCAAAATGAACATGTCCCCTCTCAAATTCAACATTTTCTGTAGTTGATTCTCTCCTGACACAATCTTCCCTTTCCTGCTCTAACCTGTCAAAATCTTTAAATAAATCCATCAAATCATTTCTTTTTGTTTGTTTCCTACACTGTTTTAAAAATATTTCAATCTTATTTCTATCATCAATAAACTTCACATCTCTCGAATAATGAATCTTGCAACTAACCGGATCCCATATTTTATAACCATTATTTGTGTATCCAACCAAGAGTCCTTTGTTACATCTAGAGTCTAATTTTCCAATTTTATAGTTCCTTTTAAAATAAGCCAAAGATCCAAATATATTCAAATGTTTTAAATTTGGAACCCTACCATACCATAATTCTGCTGGAGTTTTATCATTAATTGTATTAAATGACCTATTTAATAAGTATGCTGATACCATCACAGCTTCACCCCATAATTCTTTAGGCAAGACATTGTCAAATAAAAGTGCTCTAGTTCGTTCCATAATAGAACGATTCAAGCGCTCCGCTTTGCCATTTTGTTGTGGGCTATAAGGTATTGAATAGTCTATGAAAATTCCTTTATCCAAACAATATTTTTTAAACATATTACTAGAATATTCGCCTCCATTATCGCATCGAAAATTTTTAACTTTCTTTCCAAAATGATTTTCTGCCAAAGTTATATAATTTTTAATTTTAGAGAATGCCTCATCTTTTGTTCTTAGTAAATAAACCCTGGTAAAATGTGTAAAATCATCCAAAAACGTAATAAAATATTTATAGCCATCCCAAGTTTCTATGCCAACTGGACCACAAATGTCACTATGAATAATTTCAAGAGGATTTTTGGCTCTATATCTAATTGTATTAAAAGGTTTCCTACATAATTTAGATTGGATGCAGATTTCACAGTTATCCACCTCTTTTTTGATTTCTGTATTGATTCCAGATACTATATTTTTTGTTTTAAGTATTGAATCATGACCAAGAGCTCTATGCCAAAATGTTGCATTTTTAACAAAATGTACGGAATTTTCGACTGACCTTGTAATTGGTAGATTGTACCTTTCAACCCGAAGTCTTACGGAAAACAATCCATCACCGTCACGGGTAGCAGTAAGAAGGCATCCTCCACTCAATGCATCAAACACTTTACATGTCTTTCTGAAAAAGTTAATTTCACAATTATTCTCAACTAATTTCGGTATAGAGATCAAATTCTTTTTTAAGTGTGGTACAAAATAAACATTTTTTAGTGTAATATTTTCGGATTTGCAATAAATATCTCCAATTGTGTCAATGGCATGCACATTACCATCAGCTGTCATAATTTTATAATTACATTTTTCAAAATTTTTAAATAAATGTGAACAATTTATAGTGTGACATGTAGCTCCAGAATCCAGAATAAATTCAATTTGTTCTTCATTTTCAAAATGTTTAAAATTGCTTACCGAATTATTTCCTCTAATCAAACAGAATTTACTATAATGAGTGTTACTTTTGCAAAATTTGCAGTTAAAGTTTCCTTTACACTCCGTGTGTTTATGTCCAAAGTTAATACACTTGAAGCATTGTATATTTTTCCCAAAATTAATTTTCCTATTCTGACAAAATTTTGCGATGTGACCACTTTTCCCGCAGCTATAGCATTTCTTTATAGTTACGAAAGCATTTTCATTATTCGTCAGCGTCATTTCATCTGTCACTTTGACAATTTCTTTTGTTTTATCTTCCGTGAATTTTGATTTTATTTTATTTTCTAAGGTGATTCTATTTATTAAATTTGAGACTGTCTTTTCCTCTTTACTTGTTGATTCCCACGCAGTTCTTAAGTTTGAATAATTTTCTGGTAAACTGCATAAAATTTTTGATAAAAGCTGATTGTCTTGAATTTCATATCCAAGAGATCTAATTCTCGTCACTATGCTTTCTAATTTGCTAACATCTTGCATAATATCTGAATTTAAAAATTTGTAGTTATAAAAGTCTTCTAATAATTGACATGTTTGTGTGTCTTCATTGCCCAAAAAATTTTGTCAAATTTGTCAAACATTTCTTTTGCCGTGTTGCAATTTATAATGTGGTTTACATATTTATCTCCGACAGAGCATATAATTATATATTTCGCCTTCGCATCTTTTTGTTCAAAATCTTTTCCTTTTTCGTCTGTTGCCAAAACTGAATTTAGATTTTTAGCCGATAATAATAATTTTATTTTCTTTTTCCACATATTATAATCTTCCTCATTATTTAATTTTGATGTGTTCATATCATTATTTGAAAATTCGTCAGACATTTTGAGACTCTATGTTGAAAACTGAACTCTGTACTTTATATACTCATAATTAACCTCGGATACACATATTACTCTATTTAAAATCAAACATCTAAATGCTATGATAGGCCCATAACCTTTAAATGGGAATATTCATATGGGATCCAAATAAAATATTTACTTACTCAGTTTTCAATCTCTATATATTCACTTTTTCTATTTTACAAATCATCTTGCCATCAGTTCAATTGTAAACATCACTAAATAAATAAACTCATTATAAAATAATTATAAATGCCCCAAACATTACTTCAACATTTTTTACTATCTATTTTTACAACTTCCAACTTCAAAAACCATCTCTTTGATTCCCTATTTAAATTATGACAATCAAAACCATAGATCACAAAATTTCCATATATATAATAGACAGCATGAGAAAAGATAACCACATGTCCAAATTATGACCTCTTTGACGATCTTTGTACGTCAATGTGTCGTCTCTGTAATGAGTCGTGTCGTTTGATTTTTTGATACGATGTCTTAGAATGGATGACAAAAGTAATACGGCCCACTTCGAGAAACGATGTATTTACTCTGTTAGAAAAAATATGGGATCTCTTTATCCATCAGTGCATTACATTAATTACACTCCAGGGGTTCATTTGACCATAGGATGAACGACATAGTTACTTGGCTTTAGAGGAACTATGTCACGTTTAGAATGTATATTCCCAACAAGCCATGTAAGTATGGAATAAAAAATCCTCATGATGTGTGACAGTCGGTACAAAGTACATGATAAATGGAATGGAACCCATTCATTAGTTTTGGCCAAGCCAGATCTCGAGACAAAGCAACGATCTTATAAAAAACATTATTGCACTTTAAAATGAATTCCTTGGAAGATCATAGAAAATTATGATCTGTCTTTTCCTCAAAGATTTTTCTAAACCAAATTGACTGCCCTCAGCTGTTAGGTAAGTTTAAGATACGTGCTCCAACAAGATACCCTCGAATGTAATCACTCCTCTGTGTCCTCCATTAAGAAATTCTGTATTCGGATCGAATTCTCCTGTCGCTAGATTATGAAAAATGGTAATGAACATAGTAAATACATAACATACATAATGATCCACCAACAAAATTCGCTCATAATATATACCCCAAATTGTTGCATATCTAAAATTACATTTGTGTTTGTGATTAATTTTCACTTACCACTTACCAAACCCAAATAATGATATGTCAAATCAATATTCAAATGTTACATTTGAAACAATTTACCGAATAACTACCAGCAAGATATTTTAAATTTTTCGGTAAAAGTAAATAATTGTGTGGCCACACTACGAGCTATTAATCAGGCTGATTACTTGAATAGTCCAGACCTGCTGGTTGCACCTAACCTCTAAACTTCCGAGTACACTAATTGGCAAGTGGACAGATTACGCATACCACAAAATATGCGATAAAGTTTCGAAGATGGAACTAATATCGTCTATCCTCAAAAATGGAAACAGAAATGATCGCAATCGTTGGTGTCACACACACGCGCGAACAGAAAAAGCCAGAATCTGCTGTACATCCAAACAGGCCTGCAACTAAAAATTACTTTAGACAGGGATACACACACCCTATTTTGACATCGTCAGGAAATAATTCAAAAATTCACTTATACTCATTTTGTGAAAAATCGGCTCATCTATTACAAGAATGTCGAGTATTTAAAAGGGCCACGTGAAAAGACCGTTGGAGATTTGTTAAGAAACAACACCTGTGTTTTTGTTGTTTATTAAAGAGTCACAGTAGCACCGAATGCCCAGCGCCATTGTGTAACACAGATAACTGTGGACTCGCACACCACAATTTGTTACACTATAGAAAACCCGCACAACAAATCACAACGACACAAGCAGCATCGGATGCGCCGGAGGAACCCGCCGCACTGACCGCGGAACCCACAGCTCACCATCGCGCACGTGACACAGCCGGCGCGCGCGCCAAGCCAGACGCAGCCACAGCGCGCCGGCTGCGCCGCCGCCCTTGCTGCGCCCGCGGACCTCGGCCCCGCGTCGCACGTACTGCTTAAAGTGGTAAAAGTCAACGTCAGTGAACCTCTCGGTACAGTGAGTACTTATGCTATATAAGACGATGTTGCTTCTATTTCAATGATCGATAATTCTTTGAATGCTTCTGTATTTAATATGTTACATATTGATTGTTCCTAACGTCAAAATGGCTTTTTCTTTTCTTTTTGCACTAATTTTTTTCACCTATTAATTTTAGCTATTGCGTTGAACGTGAGATCTACCACTTTGTCTGCTTATTGGTTGTACTGGTGTGACTGATGAAATTAAGATCTTATACTACATAATCAAATTGTTCCTTTGTTTTAGATATTCTTCAAAAGGATTACCACAAAGAGTATGCTGTCATGATACAGAGGCTTTACAGTGTTCAAATGTGACTATGCGCCAAATGATAGAACTACACCAGAAATTTTATTCTCGCCCAGATAAAGCGTCCCAGAATGCTATGATTTTGAAATTGTACAAAATTGTACCAACTAAACAAAGAATTGGTATTAAAGGCAAAAAGCAGACGACTATGAAATTTTCCGTATATTTAAATAAAAAGAAAATTCCCATTTGCAAAAAGCTTTTTATGATATATTTCAGGTCACAAAGCATAGAATAGCCTATGTGATGCAAAGATTTTTTTATGTTGGACAGGTGTCAGACGAGAGACGTGGTGGAAACCGCAAAAAAAAGCTGCCTGATCAGGCATGCTACTATAGTAGGCAGTTATATTATTATAATTTTACCATGGGGTTCTTCTCAGCTTCCGCTTGCAAAAGAACGCGTGTTTGCGTACGTGTGTACCGAAAACGAGTTCGCTAAGAACTCAAATTTAGTAGCATCGGCGGTTTATCACCGACTCAATGCCACTGACAAAAGTGGGATACATTCCGTTCGTTTGGTCGCAGACGGTTGTGGCGGCCAAAACAAAAATTGCATAGTAGTTGGTGCTTGTGCGAAATGGCTTCTAAAGAATGCACAAATCAAAACAATCGAAATCGTATTCCCAGTTAAGGGCCACTCATACATGCCGGCAAAAAAACTTAAAAAGTTTGAAGTTATTTTAAAGCCTCAGGAGATTTCTGATATTATATCGGAAACATCTACTTTAAAAATATTTGGTAAAGATTGCCCAGTGATGGACTGGCGGATTAGTGTTAAAAGTGTTCTAAAAGCAACAACTAGTTGGCCATTAAAATTTAAAGAATGTAAAAGGTTTATTTTAAAAAGAACAAAGGGATCAGGCAATGTGCTTATTAGAGGCGAACCACATTATAAAGGTGATCTCGCTTCACCGGCCAATGTGTGTCAGCGTGGAAAAACCATAAGAATGATTAATCCAGAACCATTGCCAAATATTGTGCCCGTCAACAAAAAAAAAATTTGCAAGATGTAAAATCTCTATTGTCTAAGCATTTTGGGGAGTGGTTTAATTTAACTTCTTTACTTTTTTACAAAGATTGTTTGCAGTCCCAAGAAACACTTTCTCCATCAAATGAAGAAATTCAATGTGGCTACTGCGACGAATTAATGGAGGATACTGGTGGCCTTGGAATTTAATTTATAATTGCAATTTATTAATATCAACAATTATAATACAAGGATATAAATAAAAGCTGATTAAGTATTTTTTGTTATTTAACCCTTATTTAGCAACTTCCGTCATATTACCAACACAAAATATTTCAAAATTCATTATTATGTACTTAAGTTTTTAATACATCGACAACCCTATTTCAGATCAGAATCAAATATGGCTATCAGTCAATATCTCGGATTCAAACATGGTTATCTTTAGTAAACTTGGGATCAAATATGGCTATCTTCAATGTTTAGTATTAAATGCGGATATCTACACAAATTAAACGATTATATTTAAAAAAAAATGCAGTAATTTTAGGAGAAAATAGTATAAAATATAATTTAAAATCAATTAATAAGGTAATCATGACATTAAACGTCGTATAGTGCCATTTAACAACAAATAAACCGTTTTTACCCGTTTACCAAAAAACTGTCCAAGTACAGATAGCCGTTTTTGATTCTATACGACTCAATGTCAAAAAATGAAATATTTGAAGTATATAAAACAGCCAATGGAAATAACGACAACGGCTTCCTCGGCTTTTGACAAAGTATATTTAGATTTAGTAGGTCCTATAGATAGTGAATTAGGTGACAACCGCTATATATTGACCATACAGTGTGAATTATCAAAATATGTACAGGCATTTCCTCTAAAAAATAAAGATACCAATACTGTTGCAGATGCATTCGCTAGACATTTTATATTAAGATTTGGCGTTCCGAGAGCAATAGCGACGGATCGTGGAACGGAATTTATGTCTACCACTATGGGAACAGGTATGTAAAATTTTAATATTGAAAAGTTGTCCTCTACAGCATATCATCATCAATCGATTGGTGCCCTTGAAAATGCTCATAGAAACCTAGGCGTATTTTTAAGGATTCAATATGAAAGTTATTCCAATAATTGGAGTTATTGGCTACCGTTTTGGTGCTTTTGCTTCAATAACTGTCCATTCAGAAACAAAATACACTCCGTACGAACTCGTATAGACTACAAATAGCTAGTGCTGACGCAAAGAAAAATTTGGAATGTAACAAAGAAAAACGAAAAATGCAATATGATTGTACTGTAAACTTAAATATATATCATAAAAATGATTCGATCTTATTAAAAAATGAAACAGGAAAGAAATTAGATGCATTGTATAAAGGTCCATATAAAGTGTTAGAAGACTTAGGTTGTAATGTTAAAATATGTAAGGATAATAAAGAAAAACTAGTACATAAAAACAGAACTAAGCCATACTATCAATAAATGTATTGTGCAAAAAAAAATATGTTGCAACAATTTTTTTTTATCTCACCCCCGGAGGTGAAGTGTGTGCATATTACGTGTAACGTTACACAGTAGTTATGTTATGTACTTAGCGAGTAAGTGTAGTAGTTAATTAAAAGTTAGTAATAAATCTTACATCATGGCGTAAGGTTGTGTAGGGGAGAAGGACGGTAAGACGGGGTAGCGGGTAAGACGGGGTACCCAGCGAAAATCACAATTCAAATTGACCAATCACACTCGCTCATTCATCGTTCGACGCATCGCTATGTTGCTTGTCAGTCGCTCGGTGGCTCGTGGCTCACATGTGCGCTGTGTCGAAAAAAATTAAAAAAAAGTGTTTTACTCGAAATTGTTTATCATATATTATTCTGGTTAGACACGTGACTGTGGTTCATTAAATAACGTTAGCTGGTGAGGTGTTGCTGTGATTGACGCTTAAACTAACCTATAATAAGGTAGGCATTCTATTTTCTTAAGATTGCTGGCTGTTTATTTTTTACATTTTTCTTTTTTTTTTATGGCTCTACAGGTAAGATGGGGTAACGGGTACCCCATCTTACCTGTACCTTTACCCCAATGTGAATAATTTTGTTCTTGTTTGTTTTCCGTAAAAATGAGTTGGTTTTTGTAAGCTTATTATAGTTTGCTTTTTTAGAATGGTCCGTGACTACAAACGCACGACAGACAGAGGGTCGTGGTCCGAAGAATCCATGCGGGAAGTAATTCATGCGGTTTTGGATGAAAAAATGGGTTATTATAAAGCAGCCCAGCAATTTGATGTGCCACAGACGACATTAGAGAGAAAAGTTGATAAGAACATAATATAATATATACAAATTTTTAGCTGTAGCTAGCGGTCACTCACACGATCTACGTTAGCCAATCACATCACAGACTGTCAAAACATCGTTAGAACAGTACCGCGTATCCTTTAGTTGCATGAAATTGGGTGCAAAACCGCGTATTTACACATTATCGTAAGAAAAATGACACGGTCAGTGAGTGGTTCCAGAAAAATTATATTTCATATCGGAAAGCAGTCTCGTAAGTACCTAAATCTTATTATAATATCCTTTTTAATTACTCTTCTAATCATCGTGGTGTATTATGATTACTTTTATTCAAAATAACTTAAGATTTTAATATATTATTTTGATGTAGTAGTTACGCGGTTTCTAAAATACGAAACGTATTTTACGCGGCTTTTGATTATTGGTGTTTTCTTTTTTTTGTGCTTAATAGTAGATGTTTCAATGTGTTTAACTATTTTCGAGTATAATTTTTTTTTAAATTACAGTATAATATGTATTTGAAAGTTACTCTATTTATTTGATTATGTACGTGTTTATATTAAAATATTGAACATGAAATTGTTTTTACATTTTTAGATTTATACCTGTGAAGAAGTTGGATAGAGTACATACCAACAATGGAGGCTATTCTTGAAGGTGCGGATATAAATAGTAACGTACTAACTTTGCAAGAATTAGCCGAAAGACGTAAAGTTTTACTAGCAAAGAAAAGAGTTATATTAGATAAACTTAATCAAAATGAACCTCAATTGGAAACCATCTCTACACCTTCAAAAACACTAGATCTACCTTACCACAATAGCGATTTAACATGTGAGTACACTACGCAAACTACAGTGATCGACCCTTCTTTTGTCGATACTTCAAATATAATTCTGGCTGAAACAGATAATATCATCATAGAGACACAATCGTGTATTCAAATAGATAATCATAACAATCCGTTGAATGACACTGCTACAGATTCTTCTTTTGTGCCACTCTCAGAAATAACAAATATTAGACCGCTGTCACCGGGAAATATTGAGTAGTTTCCTGAAAGAGATCAAGATGAAACCTCAAAAAATATGAATAAACGGAAACGCAAAGGAGATCGTAATAATTGGCAAAGGGTTAAAAATAAGCGTCAGACGATGTTGGGCCAGGAATATCTTGGTTTTGAAAAAGAAGATAATAAATTTATTCAAAATAAAATAAGACCAGCTAGAAAAATGGGACCAGTATGTATGTCCAAGCGATGTTTTGGCCCTGGCAGCAAAGTTATGTACTGTCCAAAATTAAACGAAGATGTGAGATCTAATATTTTTAAAGAGTTTTGGGGAAGAAATTGGCAAGAAAAATAAGATATATATTTCTCCGATGGCTGACAGGAAACCTACAGTAAGAAAAATTAAATGTACAGGTTCAAAACGATTTGACACAAAAATCTATTACTTAAAAGTAAATGACAAAAAAGAGAGAGTTTGTTTAAAAACTTTTTTAAGCACATTAGGGATAAAAGAATGGACAGTACGGTATTGGTTGGGTGAGAAGACGTTTGATCATAAAACGGCTGAAAC
This sequence comes from Scirpophaga incertulas, assembly GCA_036419045.1. NCBI lineage: Eukaryota > Metazoa > Arthropoda > Insecta > Lepidoptera > Crambidae > Scirpophaga > Scirpophaga incertulas. The sequence continues at coordinate 10,493 of JAYEAL010000627.1, read as the reverse complement.
TGAAACACAGTCTAGAGAAGATACACAGGTTAAAGTTTCCAAAAAAGATTCAGTTTTGAAATATCTAACTGCACTGCCAAAGTTACCCTCACATTATTGCAGACAATCTTCTTCAAAGCTGTATTTAGAACCACTAATACAATCAAAGTCGCAATTATACCGACTGTATGTAGACTACTCGAAATCACGTCATGAAACTGTGGCATCAAGATCGCTATTTGGAAGTGTCTTAGAAAAAGAGAACATTGGATTATTTCAACCCAAAAAGGATGCCTGCGATCAATGCTGTGCTCATAGAGCTGGAAATATATCAGATGAGACGTATCAAAGACATATCGAATTGAAAAATATGGCTAGAGCCGAGAAGAACAAAGATAAAGAAGAGGCACAGGCTGGGTTAATACATGCATTGACAGCAGACCTTCAAGCAGTGAAAATGTGTCCTTTCCTTAATGCTAGCGCTCTTTATTTTAAAACAAAACTCGCTGTTCACAATTTTTCGCTATATAATTTAGGAAATAGTAGGGTGACGTGTTATTGGTTTGACGAGACGGTATGTGACTTAAAAGCCACGACGTATGCATCATTTTTCATAGATTACTTGACCAAATTATTAGAAAATAATCCAAAGGACGTTGTAATCTACACTGATGGTTGTACGGCGCAAAACAGAAACAATGTTGTGTCAAATGCATTATTGCGATTAGCAATGATTAAAAATATTACCATAACACAGAAATACCTCGAAAAGGGACATACGCAAATGGAGGTAGATTCAGTCCACTCCGTTATTGAGCGAAAATTAAAAAATCGTGAAATCTACTTACCTTCACAATACGCTAACATCACAAAGGAAGCTAGAAGTGCATCATCTCGCTACGAAGTAATTTTACCAGACTTTACGTTTTTTAAAGATTTCGGATTAAAAGACTTCCAAGTCTATGACTCTATCAGACCTGGTCGTGGAAAGCGAAATAACTGTGTGGTAGATTTGAGAGTACTCAGATACAATTCAAACGGTACTATAGATTTCAAATTGCACTTTGCAGATGAAGTTTATACAGTTTTACCCAGAAGACCGAAGAATGTATCATTGTTGATCGACGAACTACCCCCCCTATACACGTCAAGACTAGCGATAGCAAAAACAAGTATGATCATTTACAACAACTGAAAACTGTGATACCGCAGGATTGCCACGAATTTTATAATAACTTACCCTATAAATAAATAATTAATATTCCTGTTTTATAATAATTAATTAATTCATTTCGTTATAACTTACTAAAAACTTCTATAGTTAATTAATTATTAAGTGATTGATTATATTGATCTCGAATTAATGGTAATAAATAATTGTTATTTTTTAAGATAAATTTTTGGAAGTGTTTATTTGTTTAATTAGTTGTAATTTCTATCAAGAGTAAAAACTTTATTAATATTTGTGGGTACTTGTACTAACCACATTTACTAAGTATTAGTTATTTCATGCTGTATTGTTCTTGTTACGATTTATATTAATAATTACTTAAAAAGTTTTAGATTTCTACGTTGATTTTGTAAAAATAAACGAAAAAGTACAATGATGTCTTATTTCAAATCCGCATTCCTACCATAATTACCTAGTTATTGCGGCTTTTCTTAGAATTTACACCATAATCGAGTAAAATTACACTACATATCTATAAAGACGTCATAACAAATCTGTTAATAAGTTTAGACGGTTGAATTTTTAAAAATGGGCAAAATACAATGTTTTTTCATCTTCCTGAACAATCGTCAAAAAACACTTACGCGGTATTTACAAACTGCTCATACGCGGGTTTGAACTATCACCGACGATATGACAATAAGAATAATTCGTTAACAATTTATCGTAATGAACTGCGGAGCGCCGAGACATACGGGCTCGCGTAGTGCATAAGATCTCGACTGGCGAGGTTGAAACGAGCGGGCTGCGCGCGCGCCTTGTGTTACGAAACCTGAGCCAGTAGAAGCGGCATCCAGAAATCTGAATCCCTAACTGCGGTGTTAATAAGTGAGCGCGCCGTAGCATCCGGTAATTTATTCGAATAGCCATATGAATGTTTATTTAGTTTTATGTAATGTTTGTTATTGTTTGGTTTATGTTGAGATTATTCTATACGATAATATATGTATTATAAAGAGGAAATATTTGTTTGTTTGTTTGTTTGTAATGAATAGGCTTCGAAACGACTGGATCGATTTCAAAAATTCTTTCACCTTTGGAAAGCTACATTATCCCCGAGTAACATAGGCTACTTTTTATCCCGGAAAAATCGACAGATCCCACGGGATGCGCAATAAAGGCTTCGCTCAAAAACTACTGCACAGATTTTCATGCGGTTTTCATCAATAGATAGAGTGATTCTTGAGCAAGGTTTTGCGGTATTTTTTATCTCGGAAAAACGGATAGTCCCACGGCAAGCGCGATAAAACCTTCGCGCCATAAACCGACTTCCGCGCATATGTAGCCGTGGGCAAAAGCTATGACCCCTTAATCCTCTATAGACCCAATCCCGAAATCCACGCAGGCGAAGCCGCGGGCAGAAAGCTAGTATTATATAAGTTACCTACACTAAAGCTTGCCAGTCCCTTTGAGTCTGCAACTCTATCTCTATTATTCTATTTTGCTCTCTTCTGAGTTCCATATTATCTCTATGTTGTTCTATTCTAAACTGGCTCCACTCCCTATCACAATTGCGAAAATGCTGAGCAGCCTCATCTGAATGTGCCGGTCTGATCAATCGTCGTGGTGATCTTCTTCTTGATCTTTGCGGTGATCCTCTGGCAATTGTACGGGGAACTTCTTATACATCGCCGTGGAGTCCCTTGAGTCGCTATTTGACCAGACAATGCAGGTTGCAACTCCGGTACAGCTACTAGGGGTTGGCTCGGAGATGGTTCATGCTGGTCTTCTCTACCTAAGTGAATAATAAAAAACCTATTTATATCATTTAAATTTACAGAATAGAAAATAGTTCATATTTACAAACTGGCTACTTTTACACAGGATTTAAATTCAGGCTTGTGGCGTGTGGATTACTTAATAATAAGCAAGCGTTGTTGCCACCCGACCCCCAGACCTCAAGGAGGCTAGCGGGGGTGCGCGGGCGCGGGCGGGGGCGCGAACGTTCTGGATCACGCCACCACCCACGCCAGTAGGAAGAGAGACTCGAACACGATGCCATCTGCCGCGTCGCCTCACTCTCGCGCGCGTGCTTAGATTTTTCCCGTCGTTCTAGTTAGTTACCTATTACTCTGATTGTATTACTGTTAAAGTGTCAAGAATAGAAATTACACTTTTTCCAAGCACTATAAGTATTTCTCTTCGCCTTAGTAGATTCACAGTACCCACCATGCTACATTGGCGTCCCAACGTGTTTTAGTGATATTTGAAATACACATAGAGTACGTGCTACATTGGCGTCCCATCGTGTTTTAGTGATACTTGAAAGTACACGCTATATTGGCGTCCCTACGTGTATATTATCATTACACTACGTGCTTCATAAGTGCGTTTTGGGGATAAGAACTCACGGCTGTGAAATATTGTGTTTACCTACTCCAACAATGCCGCGTTATAAAAGCCGCGAAATGGCTAAAAGCCAAGATGGCGGAGATACCAACCCAGGTAACCTAACATTAACACAAGAGGCGTTAACGCAGATGCTATCAACGTTAGGCGGCCCCTAGACGATCAATTATATTGCGCAATATTGAAAATTGTGCAATATAATTAATCGTCTAGGGCTAATATTGAAGATTGCGCAATGATTGAACGAAAGTTTGAGCGAGTTTAATTTTTATTGCACCATATTTTTCCATTGCGTCGTGTAGGGTCAGTATTGCGCAATATTTTTTAGTCAGTGTTTTGTCGGCAAGGAGGAAACACACGTGCACGCTTCCCAAAAATGGCACAAAAAGATAATACGAAAGTTAAGGAAAGAGAGTTTATCATCGAATGTATCCAATTGTACAGAGAATTGTCGTCTTTGTGGAATGTCAAGAGTAAAGAATATCATGACCGTGATAAAAAAAAAGCTGATTACGAAACATTGTTGTCTAAATATAAAGAGATGTTTCCTGAGGCAAGCAAAGATGACGTGAAGAAGAAATTCAATTCTTTGAGAACCAACTACCGGAAGGAACTCAAGAAACACCTTCAGTCGATGAAATCCGGATCTGGTACAGATGACATATACCAGCCTACTTTATGGTATTTTAATGAAATGTCTTTTTTACGAGATCAGGAAACCGCATCGGATTCACAGTCTAGTATGGATATGGATACTCAGTCTACTATACGTAGTCCAGGAGGAGAGAGTGAACATTCTAAATTGGACAATAATTATACACAGGTAAATTTTAATTTATTTTATTTAAATGAATACATAAAGTTGTAGGTATGTTTTACGAAACCATTTTCTCTTGCCAGGGAACTGCACCTTCGTTGTTACAAAATCTACTGTATTCGTCCCGTGCTTGTTTTGCGATATTCAGTGAATTTTTTTTATTGATTTTTTCCAATGGTGTCAACTGAAATACTTCCTTTGATGGTGGGTGTATTATTCCTGACTCGTTATCTTCACGAAACATGAATGATGGAGATAAGTAGGAACGGGATTTCCTCAAAAAATTGTGTAGATAACAACAAGCCAAAACAATTTTACTTATTTTAGTAGGATCAAAAGGAAATGCTCTTTGGAATACTCCAAAACGAGTAGCTAGTATACCGAAAACACTTTCAACCATCCTTCTAGCACGCGATATCCGATAGTTATATATTCTTTTCTCTTTTGTTAATCCAGTTTGGCTATACGGTTTCAGTAAATTTTGAGACATTGGAAAGGCATCATCCCCGACAAAAAAGTATGGGAGCTTTCGGGAACTTCCAGGCAACAATTCAGGTGGTGGGATATTTAAAGCATTATTTTTTAATAGCTGTCCAAATGTTGTATTCTGCAGCACACCTCCATCTGATACACGTCCATTAGTCCCTACATCAACCATAATGAACTCGTAGTTAGCATTTACAACCGCCATCAACACAATACTAAATGTTTTTTTGTAGTTATAATAGTATGATCCAGAACCAGGAGGTTTCTTTATTTCCACGTGTTTGCCATCTATAGCACCGATTACATGAGGAGCATTCCACTGACTCTCAAAATCCTTGGCAACTTTTTTCCATTCCTCGGCAGTTTGTGGTAGCTGAAAACAAAATAACAAATTGTTTATCTTTTTCAGGAAAATAGTTCAACCATTGAAGCTGATCAAGTACCAACTACATCCTTTGCAGTTCCGAAGACAAAAGATAAAAAATTAAAGAGGAAATCTGATGATGAACTTATGCAACTTGCAGTTAACCGTCTTAGACAGAAACCAGACGAATATGAAAACTGGGCTTTGTCTTGTGCTGCAGATTTAAAGAAAATGGAACCAACACAACAAATCTTTGCTAAGAGTGCTATTGCTGCCATTATCATGGAAGGACAATTAGGTCTTTTACATCGCAATTCGGTTAAAATAAATTCTCCAACAGTAACAATAACTCCATCTCCGACCAGATCCACGCCAACTCCAACAAATTACAACAGCACGCCATCGCCTCGCTATTTTATAAACTATTCTCCACAGCAAAATTCTGAACATCCACCTGAGGAGCTGCCACATTACGAGGAGTTAAATACTCCAAAAGTAACAATAAATCCATCTCCGTCATATGCCACATCCACGTCCACTCCAACAAATTACAACAGCACGCCATCGCCTCGCTATTCTGAACATCCACCTGAGGAGCTGCCACATTACGAGGAGTTAAATACTCCAAAAGTAACAATAAATCCATCTCCGTCATATGCCACATCCACGTCCACTCCAACAAATTACAACAGCACGCCATCGCCTCGCTATTCTGAACTTCCACCTGAGGAGCTGCCACATTACCAACAGAACATGTACTACTCCCAACAGGATAATCAGCAGAACATGGACAATTCTCAACAGGAAAATGATGCTAATGACATGTCTCAATATATAAAGTTTAATAAATAAATGTTATTTAAATAATAAATAAATAAATAAATGAAATAAATGAAAAGATGTCTTTATTTACCTTGACTAATTTCTTCAAAACATGTACTATGGCTTCGCAGGTTTCCATAATTATTAAGGTAAGACTTTGTGGGGAAATAGCACTATGAAACTTTAAATCTTCTAGAGTATTCCCAGTAGCTAGATACCGTAATGTTATTGAAAGCCGTTGAAAAGTTGGTATTGCTTCCCTCATGTTTGTATTTTTTTTCTCAATTAATGGCGTGACCAATTCTAGTAGCACATGAAACTGTTCCAAGTTCAGCCGTACAAAATTTTTGAAGTCATCTTTCTCAGTTAACATCAAGTCTTTTAAGAGATTTTCGTGAGTGTATTTTGACCTTTTCGTGTACCAATCTTTCGACCAACGACGTGTTCGTTTACGTTTACGCTTAAGCAATAACACCACAACTGCAGCTGCAGCTAAATCTTGTGTGGACATGTTGCTCGGGATCAAACTATTATACGACTGAACAAGAAAATATTGCACAATTTGCACAGTTCTTATTATTGTGCAATATAATTGACCGTTTGGATTCAAAACTCAATTCAATCTTATTGCACAATGAAATATATTGTACAATGTTATTGTAGGTCTAGGGGCCGCCTTACAAGAGTCGCAACAAAGTTTTTGCACGCAGCTGCTAAGATAATTTCAGTCTTCGACACCGCGAGAGTCAGTTCCTCTAGCAGCATCGACCTCTGTTTATGGTAGTCTTATAATGATGATTGTCTTTGGTATCTTTTGAGGTAATTTGTTATCCTTAGCAACAAAAGAAATACAATATTATAATTGACTTATGGATTTAATTTATTTATAAATATAATAAATAAACATGGTGTCAGGTGTGGGGTAAGAATACATAACAAAGAACCTCTTTTAAACCATGATATTGAACCTTTACCTTGGTATAAAATAGGTATGGACATCAACGGAGCAAAATTAATGTCAGCTAGAAAAGGAAATGCTAGCTATAGTCTATGGTTGTGTAAAAATGCATCAATATGTTTATGGTCGCAAAGTGTATGTTGAAACTGACCATAAACCTCTTGAAACATTATTTAAAAAGCCTTTGTATAAAGTACCCGCGAGGTTACAGCGAATGATGTTAGCTGTTCAGGGATACAATTTATATGTTAAATACAAACCAGGACGTGAAATGTATATTGCTGACACGCTTTCTCGAAGCTGTAACAAATATGAGAAAATGGAAAAACATAATGAGTTACTCAATAATACAATAATGCATGTAAGATTGCTTCGAGAAAGTTTGCCAATCTCAGATGTCTCGTTAAAAAAAAATACAAGACGAGACAAAATGTGATAAAGTACTACAAATTGTAAAGTCATATATAGAAAGGGGATGGCCAAAAAATTGTCACCAATTAAATTCTAATGTTATAAAATTCTGGACATTTCGGGATGAGATTACAGTTTTAGATGGTATTATCTTGAAAAGCAATCTAGTGGTTATACCTAGATCACTAAGGAATTACATGATGCAAAAATTACATGAGGGACATGTGGGTCTTAGTACATGCAAAATAAGAGCTCGTTCTTGTGTTTTTTGGCCTGAAATAAATAAAGACCTGACTAATTTTGTAAACAGTTGTGTACCATGTGCAAAATTTATGTCTAATAATCAGAAAGAACCTCTTTTAAACCATGATATTGAACCTTTACCTTGGTATAAAATAGGTATGGACATTTGTACATTTGATGATAAATACTATTTAGTATTAATTGATTATTACTCTAAGTTCATTGAAGTGTGTAAATTAGAAATGTTGACTAGTAATTGTGTGATAAATTGCTGTAAATCGATATTTGCGAGACATGGTATTCCATCTTATATTGTGACAGATTATGGTACCCAGTTCACTTCAGAAGAATTTAAACAATTTGCCAATGATTATAAATTTAAACATGTTGAGACGAGTCCAAAATATTCTCAGTCAAACGGAATGAGTGAAAGTGCGGTAAAGATTTTCAAGTCTATTATGAAAAAATGTAAAGAAGATGGCTCTGATCCTTACTTGGGTCTTTTAAATTATAGAAATACAGCATAGCCATACTTACCATCGCCTGCCCAACTATTGTACTCTAGGAATCTTAACTCGCTTATACCAGCACCTTTAAAATATCTAAGACCTAAAGTAATATACATCGACAAAGAAAAATATGACCGTTATTCTGGATCTGTTAAAAAATACTTTAACAAGAATGCTAGATCTCTACTGAACCTGAACCTTAATCAAAAAGTGATGTTCAAGAAAAATTTTAACTTACCATGGGTTTCAGGTAAAATTATTAAGAAATGTGATGAGCCTCGTTCTTATTTGTTAATGGATGACAGTGGTAGGGTCTATCGTAGAAATAGGAAATACATAAGTGATAGGTCAACAATTATGAATCTGGCGGGCTGTGATATAAGGTATTATCCAGCAGCTTCCACTGGCGTTTCTGGTTATACGAATATGCCATTTAATACAGGAATATCTAGTAATTCTGACAATAGGGAGATGTCTATTAGTAACGAGCTGCATAATAGTAATACTCAAATGCATAGTGATGATAGTAGGGTAAATAATGAGAATATTATTAATAACATTCCTCAACCAATAACGACTAGAAGTGGCAGAACCGTTAAGGTTCCTATTAGGTTAGATTTATAAATAGATTGATTTAATATGATAGTAGGTAGTTACAAAATTTTAAGTTATTAAAACAGGCGGGATGTTTATGGTAGTCTTATAATGATGATTGTGTTTGGTATCTTTTGAGGTAATTTGTTATCCTTAGCAACAAAAGAAATACAATATTATAATTGACTTATGGATTTAATTTATTTATAAATATAATAAATAAACAACCTCAAGCTTCATTGGTGGAAGCGGACATTTCGCTCAGTGCTCTGCACGTTTCAGTGGAAGCCGAAACGACTCCTGGATAATTTCATCGATGCAATTACGACATACAATGATTGTTTGAATGTGTCGGAAGAGAATGCATTGCGTGGCCTATCAATGCTACTGACAGGACAAGTGTTAAAAAAAATTGTCAGCGCATTCGGAGAAAAGTATACGCCGTCACAAATATATTTAGAAATTTTTGCATCAAGACAAGGCAATGAGAATACGGCCCTTTTTACGGCAAAGATAAGAGCATTATTTGCCAAGCTACCTAAAGGAAATTTGAGTGAAAAGGTGCAGCTAGATATGTTGTATGGCTTACGAATTAGATCGGCGAATAAGAAAACGCCTCACTAGAGAAAGTTTCTACTTCTAATTCAATTATAACTGGTCTTTAACATTACAATTTCCTCTTCGTGAACTTCAGCTAGCACAACCTGCTTATTTGCCAATATTTACTTATAATTTTGACAAAGCTTCATATTTTCGACAACTATATTGATGATGAATTGATGAGCTTAATTGTGGAAAAAACTAATCAAACAGCTGTTCTAAAGGCAGGGAAAAGCTTAGAATTTTCTGTTAAAGAATGTTTTATTTTTATTGGCATTAGTATGGTGATAGGAAGTATCAGTTATCCATCTATACGCATGTATTGGGAGAAAATATATCGAATTGCGGTTATTGCTGATGCCATGCCCCGTAATAGATTCCTAACCCTTCGCAACTCCATGAAATTGGTGTTCGATTCAGATGTTTCTTCTGACACTAAAGCTAAAGACAAAGCTTTGGAGAGTTCGTCCCCTCGTCGAAAAAGTGAAGACAGGATGCCGTGCTCAGCTAAAACAGCAATATTTAAGTATAGATGAGATGATCATACCTTTCACTGGTAATTGCGGTATTCGAAGTTATTGCCTGGGAAAACCTAATCCAATTGGAATAAAAGTATTCGTATTGGCCAACCCAAATGGGACACACACACGCCGTGTGTCCAAATCGATATCGAACTCACAAGTGGGCTCGGTGGTTTATTGCCCATATGATCGACCTTTCAGTTTCAAACGCATGGCTTCTTTATAAAGATGACCAAAAAGCAATGGGAGTTAGAAAAATTGACCAACTAAGACAATTCAAATTGAGTCTTGGTGAATATTTAATTGAGTCCAATGTGACCGAGGTAGAAGCTGCGAAAGAATCTGAAGAAGTTTTTAAAAACTCCCTAAAGCGTAGTTTTTCACGAGTTCCAATACCTACAAAAGCACAAAGAACTTCTTGCGCGAAGCACTTACCAGTGTTAATTGACATTCAGAGAAGATGGAGAGTTTGCCATGCAAACAAAACCTTTTTTCAATGTTCATTATGTGGCGTGCGGCTATGTCTTACAAAAAAACGTAATTCCTATGTTATGTTAAAGATTATATTCCATAAAGATTAAAGTTGATATATTCGTAACTACCTTACCT